>VZTD01003771.1:1551256-1618353 GCA_013397725.1 Rhagologus leucostigma
GGTCGGTTCTGCTGAAGGCGGGGGACGGAGCGGGGCGCAGGCAGGCCCGTGAGGGCGGCGGGGCCGTGGATGGGAGCGGTGGCCGGGGCCTGCGGGCCTGGCGCGTCCCGCCGGGATGCGCTGCCCGGAGCGTGTGCGGGGCTGACCGGGGACACCGCCGCGCCCCGGCCCCTCTGCGCCCCGGCTCTGCGGGGCTTTTCCGCTGTCTGCGCAGGGGAGAGCCCTGTAATTGCAGACAGACAGCGCCGGGGAAGAGCGAGTGGGAAGGTGCTGCCGCCCGTTCTATTGGCTGCTGTTCTCAGGTTCCAGTTCTGATGGAGAAAATTCACCTTGATCTATTTCTCTGTGGCCTTCTTTGGTAATCTCGTGGGGAGCCGTGAAAAGTCAAACGTTATCCTTCTTAGGAGAAAAAGTAAAGCATTTTATAGTAGATATATCTGTCTAAAACTAGGGTGGTCTAGCGACCAAAATGGTATAAAATAGCAAGTTCTTTTCTCTGAACCCCATGAAGTGTGTCATTTTAGTTTTTGTGAGGAGAATAATCCTTTGCGACCAGAGCATCCTGAAATATGTGTTAGACTTAAATTGATAGTTAATGGTATAGCATAGGTAGTGCTTCAAAGAATTCCTAGGTTGTGTTTACTCAAGTTGCACATCATTTTATTTTGATCCCAGTTTTTTTCGTATTGAACTGAATGTGGTGGTGTCAGTGTGGACAATTGCTAGGGCAGGCCTGGGCTGTTGGAAATCACGGGTGTACGCAAGCAGTCTACTTTTAAGACTGACGTTCTTAGGAGCACAGGGTCTGACTGAATTCGAAGGGGTGCAGAACAGGGGGCCTTGAGAAATGAAAAGGATGTATTTGTCTTCAGCAGGTGTTAATTAAAGCGTTGGAATCTCATTGTATGTTTTGGACACTGGCATGTTTTCTAGTAAACTGGAAAGCTTTACTCGCAGTAAGTTGTTACTCATTTTGAATTGCTTAACCTGTTGATTTGTTTGAACAAATTGCAAGGGTAAAAGTAGAAAATGTTAAAACCAGTCTATTGGAAACCTGTACTCATTAGTGCTACTTCAATGTGTGGTGTTTAGACCTGCTGAATTTTTGTATCTTTACTGCAATTTGTGGTAAGAAGTTAAGTTCTTCAAACAATGTAACAGAATTGATAGTAAGTGATCAGATACTTTAGAATGCAGTGGAAAACGTGGTGATTCCAAATCACTTAGTAATTCAGCTTGTTAAATGTGACCTATGCATCTGGTTGTTTAAAATTGTAATTAAGACTTGCTTCATTCTAAGCAGAATTACTGCCTGAGTGTGCAGTATTTCTTTGAACCTGGATGTTAGGATGCAGAACTATTGTAATCAGTCTTTGATGGCTTCATCTGACGTAATTACAACCAATTCATATAGCAGCATTTTTCTATACCATCTGGTGACCTGTCCTATCCATCCCTATCGTGCTGAATCACTGGCTTCTGGAGAAAGCCTGGCCAGTTGTGCCAAGCTGTCTGTGTTATTGATACGAAGGACGGGGTGGTTTGGTTTCCCCTCCCCCATTAGGTGCAGTGCAGTTGGAAATATTTTTTTTAGACGGTGACCCCAGAAGTGCAAGATTGCAGGTTATGTCAGTCCTAAGTGGGAGTATCTATGCAATTTGTTGAAACCATGCTGAAATGTGACAACTGTGTCACATCCCTCTTCACAAACAGATGCATTGCCTCTTGCATACCAAGAAACATTCACCATACTCTTTCCTATTATACAATGAATAGGCCTTTTATAATGTCTCAGATTCTTAGGAAAAGCCATTGAGAAAATGTAGTAATATTATCTGGTGTATCTGTGTATTGCTCCATATTTCAGCTTTCGTGCTCTCTATGTACTGTGACTTTTTGGGAGAAAATGTGAATTCAGGACTTAAAGCTTGCTGTTATTTGCATTGTTTATCTTGATTTTATTTAAGTTTTATTTTCTTCATCGGTATTGCTGGAAGAGGAGGATGAAGAACAGAATCCATTAAATTTCAGAGGCTTTTCAATTGAGAAATTGAATTCTTTACCACTTATGTGTTAGCAAAAATGGGCAAGAAGAAATTATTGAATTACTGTATCATCAGTAACTAATCTTTTCTCATAAGGTAGGATAATGATTAGGATGTGTCCACCTTCATATTTTGACTTGTATATTTAGCAGTTGATGGGAAGTACGAATATGTAGAGAAGTATCTGAAAGGCTATCAGGTATTGTATCCTACCACATAGATACATATAAAATAAACATAATAGTGGCTTTAAATATGCAGTCTAGCTGTGTTGTCTAGCATATCTTTCCAAGTATGAATTATCTCATCGAAGGTCATTGGTTGCTTTTAAAGTGTATAAAAAGCTCAAATTTTCTTTTTCCATGGCTTAGTTAAATTGCCTAAGTAATTTGTACTTACAGAGTTTCCTGTAAGTTAATGATTAGCTATGGAACTGAAACGTCTTAAAGTCAGCTTTTGGCATTTGGTTCCCAAAAGGTGTCTTGTGATGAGGCTTTTGTCACTGCGCTTTTTTTTTTTTCTAGATAGGGATGAGAAAATGTACCTGGTTGTTCTGATTCACTGTTTTCTAAGGTACTCGCTCCATCTTTGAAGGATACTTAGTGTTTTACTGTCTTGTGGAACAAAGTAGTTCCCTTTGTTATGTTCTATCAAAATCTTTTTTCTATAAACTGCTCTTGATATTTAAATATTGTATCTGGTTCTTTGGGTTTGCCTTTCTTGTTGGATGACACTTGACTGACTTCAGTCAGCTCACCTCACCTTTCAGCGCATGTGATTTTCAAACTTTAAATTTGTCAATGTATCTTTTCTATTGAAACAACTGTTTCACTACCTTGTAATAAAGTACTTTTCACTGGTAGGGATGAAGAAGTGTTCATCCCTAAGCTCCCACTGTTTGGTAGAGTAGTCCTGGCCATGGCAGGGATGAGCCTTCGTTGCCTTTACTTTGAGGGCAAAGCATCACGGCTTGTCTGACTCGCTTGTGGGTAGTTACACCCCAGCGTTGTACTTGGAAGTGCTCTATCCTCCCAGCATTACACTTTGTCCACTGTGGGTGTTGCTAGGCCTTGGGAAGCAATCCACGGGACCTTGTCATGCTGACCTAATGCTAAATTTGGAGATTATATCAGTTCTTCTGGAAATTGAAGGATTCAATATTTCTTTGTTTTGGATAAAAGTCGTGGTACAGTCTGATTGGCAGACAATCATTTTAGATATTAAATGGAAGCTTATTGAAACAACTCTTTAGAGAAACCCAAAGAGATGTAATTCATATCCTTGAGCAGGCTCCTAAATTAAGGTTTTGATAGCTACTTTTGAACAATTACGCCCATGTAAGGAGAAAAAGAAATCATTGCAGTATTTAAATTTATAATTCAGAGTCTGGTTTTAAAAAAAGGTAAAAGGTTAAAAGTTGACAGGCAGCATAAAGCCTGTTTTAAAAATATTATAAGTCACTTATGCTGCTGGCCAGGAATTATTCTAAGATGATCCAGAAAAGCAGCAGTATTAAAAGAGAAAGGAGAGTATTAAAAGGTCATATTAAAAAAAAAAATTAAAAATCACAGTTTTGTTTGTGGGGAGAGTCAGTGGAATGGAACTGAATCCTGACAAGTAAGTGTTTGGTCTTTTTTTGTTTTAGGGGATATTTAGAGTGATTGAATCTTGAAATAAAAACAAAACCCAAAAAACCCCACCCAAAAATGGAAGCCTGCTTCGATTTGAATAGGGCGAATTGGCAATTGAGGGCTGGGAAGGTAAGGGCAGAGCACAAAAATCTGGCAACTGCTTACATGTGTGTTTATTGTTTAAGGAACTAAGGACTCTTTCACACATGAGTAAGTTCTTATTGCTGAATGGATCAAAGAATTCTCTCATTGAAATATAAGTGGTTTCAAAACATATCAACAAAAGAAATGTTCCCAAAAAATATCCCAGGATCAGAAGATATTTGTCTGGTGGCTCTAAAGGAATTACTTAGGGGTTTTGGGTACAAAATTGTGGGTTTATTTTCCATAGCCTGTGGCATAACTCATCTTCTGTGTCTGAGAGATAGAGTACAGCAGCATTTTAAAAAAAATTCTAGATTGAAGTGGAGAACTGTTGATCAATAAGTTTAATTTAAACAAATTCGTAGCACTTGTAAGAAAGAGTGGACTGACTATATCCCTGGGAAATACAGTGTTAAAGAGGAGTTGGTACAGTTTTCATAGATGAAAATCAAGAGAAATTCTTAGAATATTTTGAAGGATCTGGTGAGCTTGTTGATCCAGGCAAAACTATTCATCAGGTTTCTTCACTGAAGTCTTTAAAGTAAGCAGAAGAGGAAATATCCTCTTCTGGATCAAAATTAATTAGGTGAGAAGGGATGTTAATAGATAGTAAACTCCCATGGTGGAGAGAGGTTAACATCTGTCATCTGTGCTCTTTAAATGTGTTGATAAGTTCTTTAGAAAACAGAGTGAATGGCAAATAGTAACACTTATCCAGGACAGCAAACTTCCAGAAGTGCTTCAGGAAGCTCTCATTAGACTGAGTGCCTGGTAAAAAAGCTGTAGGAGATACTGTTCAGATAAAGACAGAGCAGACTCTACAAAGGACAGAACAATTCTTGCTTAAACGTGGAAGGCAGTGAACTTGGGAAAGAAATATCAGGATTTGTATGGATAATATTCTGAAAATGTTATTGCAGTGGCAGTCAAACGGTCTGATAAGAATTCAGGGAGTATTAGATAACCACTTTAGAAAAAAGATATTGCACCATCATGCCATTATATGCGTTTTGTGTTATATGTGCATCTTGAACAACAGCGTGTAATTTTGTTCCATCTTCCTGATTTTTTTATTTATCTAAAGATATGTTCAGAGGCACAGAGTGGCTTTTGGGCGGGGCGGAATGACAAAGGTGACAAGTCTCTGACTTGGAAAAGGACTGGTTGAATAGGGGATAGAGTTAGATATTTCTTACCTTATGAATGGTATTTAATGTAAAAGTTGAATAGGAAGCAACTTTAATTTTTGTCTTCCTGTGAAAAGGAGAAATGTGGTACTAAACAGAATAGAAAAGGTGAAATACCTTTTCATATAAAGTGTAATTCAAATAATGGAATTTGTAGCAATAAGGTGCAGTGGAGGCAACAACTATGAAAGTGTCTATTCAGAATCTGGACAAAATAGTGGAAAACAGTTCTAGCAGTGGTCATAAACATGATGGTCTGGATGAAACTCTAGAGAAAATCTGTAAACCACCCTGTTTGGAAAACAGATTGTGGAGAGGGAAAGATCTAAGCATCCATCGTTGCCAGAAGCTCATTTAAGCACTAAGTAATCTTTTGGCAAAACACAGTGTGGCCATTTTAATGGCATGAGTGTCTTTAAATACTTTTCAAACAAATAATTGTATTTTTCCTGTGAGGAACTTCCAAGAACATCAAGCAAGTTAATTGAAAAACTACACAGACAGTATGAAAGATGAATGAATGCACCATGGCATGCAAGATATATCCATAGTTTCATTTGAGATTTAAAATTCTATGAAACTTTTGAGACTGCAAGTACATGATAAGTGAGGATGAAATAAATAGTACCTTCAGTGCTGTTGCAGGGTTTCAAGGTTTACAGGGCCATTTTTTCTTGCTCCTGGAATGCTGGCTAATATAGCAGAAACCTTGCATTCAAAGAAACTTTGGGATAGTTTTTGTAATTTGCAAGAAACTGACTTTGCTGGTTCTGTGCTTTCTTGTTTGAGGTGAATAGGGTAACTTGTGGTTTTTGTCGGCTATTGATTGTAGCTTTCTGATTCTAGTAGATGTGGCTGTGTATTTGTGCTTATTTAGTATTTTCAAGGTTGCTGGTCTGCAGACCATCTGTGATGTCTTTATGCTATTTCTTTTCAAATCTGTTCTGCCAGTGCAGAAGGATAATTGGATATATTCTGTCCTCATAGCAGTTATGGGTGCTGCATCTTTTCATTCTGTAGAGATGTTGGCAGAGGTGTGAAAACTCCAGGGACAGACTGAAAGATGTAGTAGGTGTTAGGCTTTGTGAGTCTTCTGAGTGACAATACATAGACAGCAATGCATTTATAAAACCAAAAGACCACAAAAGGTGACTAAACGACAGAAAAACCACAGACCACTCTGCTATCATGGTAATAAACCTGCTGACAAAATGAAGAATGCTGCCCTTTCTTTTCACAGAACACCATGGTTGTATTGATGCATGGTACATTTGGTGGAGACAAACATGGTATATACTGTTTCATGTATACCTATCACCAAAGCAACAAATTCTTTGCAAACAGAATGTCTGTGTTTAGTAACCTTAGTAATGTGAGGTGAGACTTCATCTATGAAATCAAAAACATTCGTGAAACAGAAAATGCAATCTGGGATATTGAGCAGGTTTTAACAGCCAAAACTAAATTCACAAAACATGCCATGGGCTCCTGATGATAGAGGAAAAATGGCTAATTTTCTTTCACTGCCAGAGAAAAAGAATTATTTAAGTTTTACAGTCATAAGAACAGAAACAATTTTCCTTGTTAAAGTACAGTACCTTGTACGGTTGATCCTTGATGCTTTTTCTTACATTAGTCTAGAGGCTTTGATCTCATCTTGTTTCATGGGCCTTTTCCAACGGGGTGTCTCTTGATACAAGGCAGATTTAACTGAGGTTATTGCAATGGGCATATATATCAGCATGGTTTAAATTTACAGTATCTACATGTAAGATTTTATTAGCAGCTACTACTGTACTCAGTTACTAGGCAATGTGAGATCTGCTTTGGGTCTGGAAGTAGCGTGTTTGTGCTAGTTGCCATATTGCACCTCTCAGCAGGGATTATGATATTGGGTAAAGTGCCACACTAATGTAGTTTTTCTGCTTTGAACTTCTTACTACATACTGGGAATTTATCCCTTCAGATTGGTGCTATCCTTTGAATCTCCACAGCATGCTTTACTGTAAGGTATCACTTTACCCAGAGGCGTGTAGAAAGTCAGTGTAGAACTAAGTTTAGAGGTTTTGCTTTCTATATCTCTTATTAGTACTGCGGTATAAAGGAAAGGTGATTTTTTTTCCTCTCTGTTAATGCATATACAAGTAGTAATAAAAGAACATCAAAATATTTTCATTAACAAGTCCCAAAAGCTATTCACTGGTTTTTTTTTCCCCAGCACTACTGTTTACATTTTTGGATCAATATATTAAAATTGTATCATCCATATATATTTCTAAAATGAAATTGATTAATTTTGACTAGTAAGCAATGGTTTGTTTTAGAAAATCTTGTTCGTGGTTGTAAATCATGATGTGTTACATTTGTTATTAACATCTATACTTTTACTAATAAGATACAATCTGTTATTTTGTACTGCAGTGTGTATTACTTTTGAGATTCATCTCTAGATACTTTTCTATTGTTTAGCTTTGCTGGGAATGGAAGAAGAGAATCCTTTAATGCCCAACACCATGTTATTTCCTTAGGGTAATTCCTCTTAATTACCATTCCGTTACAGTCCCGAGAGCACAGGTTGTGCACAAAGACTTTGAAACATGGATTATATTTCTATCTGGGAACACATCATGCTGCAATTCTTTTTCCTTAGGCTATAACATTCTATGACTACTTCATCAAAGGTTTAATTAAACCCGTTAGTTTGCAGAAATTGTCTACATGCTTCAAAAATTATCATCCTTAACTTATTAAAAGAAGTTGTTTGCAATGTTTTTCAAGGTATGCACTCTAATACAGTGTTAACTATTGCTGGAACAAAAATTAAAGTATAAAATGGAAAGAAGCAGTTTTTCTAATAAGTATTACTTTTTATTCGCTGGATGATGCAGATCATGGCTCAAGTCTTTAGCAATATTTTATTCTGCCTTCTCTGAAAATTACTCTTAAGAAGTCCTTCTTGAGCAATGGGAAAATACATGTATTGTGTGAAAAGGGTTTTGTTAAACTCTGAGGAACTAGTTTTAAGACTTCATTTTTTCATGAGGGAAATATAACTTTAGAGATGCTTAATTACTTCTCATACCACAGTTGTGGATTTTGGGTGTTATGGATAATAAACCCCTGGATATAGGTTTTAGATTTGAGTCTTCATAAGTATATTAATTCAAATAATTTGAGACAGATCTTGACACTGGATTGAAACAGCTGGTTTTTTTAGCCTCCCAGAAAATATAATTTGATAGAGAAACTCAAAGCTATAGTTTGTTAAAACAGAAATTTTTGTGCTAAAATAGAAATTTTAATCAGATCTGACATGCATTAAGTAGATAAAAGAACTTTATTAAGAGAAGAAAATTTCATTTACCATGGACTTAGAACCCCTGAAATATCTGAACTGTGGTAAGGAAGGGTTCTTTCTGAATTCTGCAGCCACTGGTAGTTGTAGTAAGTCAGTAATGATTTGCGCTTTAGAAACTGAAGGACAGGTGCTCACCTCAACAGACCATTCTCTGCCACACCCTGCATCTACCCAAAAAGAACAAACCACTCATCTTTCACCTAAGTAGATCTGAATAATACTAGGATTAATGAAGTACAGTTCTTACAAAACTGTGTCTTGGAGGTGACTGACTTTGGTTCTGGGAAGGTGTGTGAGGTCTCTAATGCGTTTGAAGCAATTAAAGCAGGAGAAAACTTCTCTGTAAGTTGTCTGGTCTCTCCTAAAAGGATGAGCTCAACTTTGAAACTGAAGGCAGTTGTGGGCACACAAATCATGTATTAAAAAAAGTGGGGCAAGAAAGAGCCTAAAACTAATTTATGTACAGATTGATATACACTTCCAGATAATGTAAAAAATAACATTAAGATAATCTGAAGGTTGGAAAATTAAGTTCAGAAAAGCAGTGAATATTAGAATATGGTCATAATTAAGTTCTTTTAAAAATTAGATAAATTTATTTTGTCAGAATAATTAATTTCTCTTTTCAGAGCTAGATTTATGTTTTTAAACAATTGTGCATGAAACAGAAGTGATTGTCTTTTGATATCTTAACTAAGTTAAGTTTATTAACATTTGAACTGCATGGAATTTTAACCTTTCTGAGTGGAACTTGAATTACTGATAAAAGGGACTGAAGGAAAGGCATGTAATTTCTCTTTTGTTAATCAAATACTTTATGTCCACAGAAAAGTGATGAATTTGGTCTACACTGTGTAAAAGGCACATTTTTCAGCTTTTCCTACCTAGAAACTTTTATAGGAGGAATAGTAGACATATCTCTAGTTTATTTTCTAGACTAATTTAATTTCAGTGAAAATATGTATGATTTATGCATCAAGTGTTTTGTTGATAGATTTTTATTATTTCATAAAACAGAAGGGTAGCAATGTGTTACTAGTAATCTAGAAGTCGATTTAAATGAAGTTAGTGAATGTTTCAGTATCTAAGCATTGATTTTTGGAATGTAACATTTGACTTCACAGAGTAAGAAAATAAATATAATTAACTTATCTACAAGTGTATTCATACTACTAGTTCTTATCTTTTGATAGATGTGCTCCTCCGATTTTTCTCTTTTAACATACAGTATTTAAATGATGAGAAACAGAATGGTTTTGCCTCTGTAGTTTGTTCTTTCAACAGTAGTATGCTTGAGGAGAGGACAGGGTCAGATTAGTTTTATTTCCTGTAACATCCTGGGTGCCATGATATTGGTTAGTGGCAGTTTTGAAGTATCGTCTTTTTCCACGGCTCACATCCGTATTTCACTTGTGCAGTAACTGAACTGCTGTCTGGGCAGTTGCTGAGCCTGCTTGGGTCCCCAACCACTGCTTGCTGGCTCCTTTTATTTCTAGTCTTTCGAACAGCATTGGATCCTTTTCTTGCTAGCTTTGCATTTGTTTTGGTGGTGGTTCTTTTTGATTGGTTGAGGGATTTTGGTGGTTTTTTTCTCCTGCGGCTTTGCTGATGGGATAATTTGTAATGCTTTTGAAAGTCTGAGTGGCTATTAAATGGATAATCCTGCATCACCAGTACTTCATGCATCCTTCAGGGAATGGTGGTATACTGGAGAGAGATTATTTCCCTTTGCAAAGTCAGTTTTGCCTCTTCCAGGTATTGTACGTATTACTATGCCGTATAACTCCATTTTGTAGTTTCTACAACCTTGCATAGTATAGATGTTTATTTTTTAAATACATACACAGATAGCACTATTCTGTCCAGATTTTAATGATATCATAAAATTGGTTGGTGAAAAGACAAGTTCGCTTCTTGGGATAGCAGCTATTCCATGATAGATCCCTGTTCCTGGTTGGACTGTATTTTTAAAATAGCACTGTTGTGACTGCTGTTTATTCTTTTTAAATTTTAGCCGTCCCTTTTCCACCAACACATCGCTTGACATCTGAAGAAGTATTTGACACAGATGGAAGACCAAGGGTTGACATTCTGAAGAACCACTTGATAAAGGAAGGTCGAGTGGATGAAGAAATTGCACTTAGAATCATCAATGAGGGTGCTGCAATATTACGGAGGGAAAAAACTATGATAGAGGTTGAAGCTCCAATTACAGGTAATATTTCTAAGTAATTTCGTACATAATTAAATTTGAAAAAGCCAGATTTTTTTCAGTAGTAGAATTTGTCTTAAAATTGCTGAACCAAAATTTCTTTGTTAGTCCTACTGAATTATCCCTCACAACTGCATTTGCTTAACAGTCTGCGCATTGTTTTGCAAAATGAAGGCATTAAACCTATTGAAAAAGCTAGTAGGATTGGTATTAAAATTAGGAAAAAAGAAGGAAGTAGTTAAATGCTGTTGAAACATGAATTTCTAATTCCTGCAATATTATAAGTAGGAATAAAGGCATCTACCTGAACTCAGGATAATCCTGAAATCTAAATATGTGAAGAGAAGCTAATTATTGTGGTTTGAAACAAATACTGTCAACTGGGATTCTTAGTGAAAAATATAGCTTAATATTTGTCTGTAAGTGAGACTGGTGATTGCATGTAAAACCACATTCTTGTGAGAGTAGTGGTACTGATAAAGATTGTTTTAGCATCTTTGACCCTAGGGCCAGGTCCACTGGAATACAAAACTGACTTTTAGGGTTTTCTTGAGTATTTTCATAGTTTGAACAGTTCTATTTCTGTTTGACCTGGTGAAAGGTGGAATTTGGTGTCCTTTAATACTTTTATTTATAAACAATCTAGACTCATAGATAGTAGTTTATGTTGCATGTCTGTTATTTATGATAATGAAAGTAGATTTGCTTTTTCTGTTCAGATCGGGTTTTCTTTAACGTGAACATGTTTTCTTCTAAATGGACTTATATGAAATTAGTGTCTGAAAGCTTCTTTTAGGGCATCAGCTTGTTATGTGTTAGTATTGGGTAAATGAAAACTACATCAATACATCATTATTATTGTTGACATTTAAAAAAAAAAAGAATGATTGAAATGCTGGAAGCTACTAAGTGGCTGAGTGAGCTCAGAGTCCTTTGAAGTTCCAAATAAACTCAAAACTAAAGTTTGTTTAGCGTTTTTATATTTCTGTTTATACAGGTAATTGGTATATTGGCGACTTAAAAAGGAAGGAAATTTTTTCAGTGTTTGAGTAGAAATCATAAGGAAAGAGACATAAAAGAGTGTACGTTCTATTTAGTCTCATATTTTGTAGGTCGTGATGAGAAATGGTCTGCTTTAAGGGAATAAGAACCTTTAAAATGTGGTGTGCCATATCCAGTATTTCGTTCCAAAATTAAGACAACTTTTCTCCCCCAGAGATTTTACTGATAAACTCTTAAGAAGTCAGAAGATGCTATTTGTCAGTTGATCGGTGACATTTTGCATCAATGAAAGGCATAGTCTCTCAAATTCCTGTTAATTGTTACCAATGACGCCTTATGCAGAAGTGAGAAGGCAGCTCCTGACTTCCATTGAACTGGGAACTCCTATGGGAAGGAGGAGATAGGAGCAGTTGTCTCTTCTATGCATTTTTTAATTACTTTTTTAAAAACTGTCAGGTGACCTGGTTTTGCTGTATGCTCCTTAAAGACTTCCCATCTGCTGCTATCTTTGGCACTTCTGCCTTCAGTTGCTGACCACTGGTCTTGTCCTGTCTCATATTCTAAAAGCACAAGAAAAATCCACTGTTGAAATAGTGAGCATGGTTATTTGAAGGAGAAAAGTAAGGAGAAGATATGATTTTATTAAAAGGTGTGTTAGTCTCACTCAGAAACAAAAGCACACTCTCGCTTTTTTCAAGTTCACATGGACTCAGCAAATTGTTGCAAAGCAGCAGGCATTTTCAAATACACATACCGAGGAGAATTTGCAGATATCTAAGGAGTTGGGGAGGACATTGAGGAGGTGCTGAGAACTTTCGAGACCTCAATGCTCATTAAATGTGTTAGAAAAATACCCGCCAGTCTCCTGGACTCAAATAGAGCTATGATCAGCATTGTCACAGGTAGTGAAGACAGCATTTTAATGAAAAGCAAAGGGGGAACCTTCAAAAATTTGTTATTCCTGCTTTATACTGCCTTTCCTCTTAATTAGAAGTACTTTGTGGCTGTTAACTATAACTTAGTAACTTTTCTGTTAGATTTTTTTTTTAATTAATTTGAACAAAATTTTTGCTTGCAGTGTGTGGTGATATTCATGGCCAGTTCTTTGATCTAATGAAGCTGTTTGAAGTGGGAGGATCACCTGCTAACACAAGATACCTCTTCCTCGGTGACTATGTAGACAGAGGTTATTTTAGTATAGAGGTAACTGAATATATTAATCTGTTTTGTCCTGGTTTTTTTATAAACACGCTTTCACTTAGGTTTTCAAATGAAATTTTAGGTCTGCTTTAACATGTGAATGTGTTCTTCCTTGCTGTGCCTTCTCCTGTGACAAAGGCCTGTTAACAGCAGGATGTTGACCAGTCATTCGGACTGTCCTGTTGAAATCGTCAGACTTACTCATTTTTTCTCCTCTTTCTCTAGCTAGTTTTCTAAAAGTTGAATTCTGTAACATTATTATACATAATGCTGCTTCTCTGGTAATATGCTTGTATGTTTTTGGAGAACAGGTGAGTCGTGACTGCAAGGTCTTTTAATTTATTATTTGTAATATTATTATCTGTTTAATATTATTAGCTGTTTATTTTTATAAAAGAAACTAATTTTATTTATATATGCAAATGTTTTTTAATAATTATTAATACTTTTCTTTACTAAAATTCTTAGAGCAAATACAGATATTCCCTAAGGATGAACTGTGTTTCTGCCATTAATTTTTCAGTTACTTTGAATTCACATAATTTTTTCAATTTTCAGCATGTTTATTAAGTATGCTGCGTTTCAAAGATATTCACTTATTCACATCGATTAGTTTCAGAGCATGGTTTTTAAGTTAAGTGTTCTTCTGGAACCAGCCTGGGAAGTGCCTCAGCTTGGGATCTCTTCATAGATACCAAATCTAATGGAATGGCATACCATTTGAAATAGTGTCGTGCAAGTCATGGTGTATGTTCTTTCATTTCTGTATTAAAATGTTGCAGTTCTAATAACGTGTGGGTGTGTGCTGGGAAGGCATGCACAATGCATTTTGGGGTTGTTAGGGGTGGTAGACAAACAGGAGATGCAGCAAGAGCGATTGCCTCAAAGTCGTCTTTAAGGAAAAATGTCAATAGACATTCCCTATTTATTAATTTGATCTTCTTCGCCTGTCCGTGACGATTACAAATAATGTGATTGTCCTAGGAAAAGGCATTGGCATAGCAACTCTATATGTTAATATATCAAAACCTGGTATGAAAGCTTTTCAACCATTACACTTAAAAAAACTCCTGAGCAATGATTGGTTTTGCATATTTTTACTAAGAAGATAAAAATTCAGTAATTAGTTTAGCGGTACTTCACAATAAAAATCTTTGATGTGTTTCTCAGTGTTTGCAGTGGTTTTTTGCAGTGTTCATTTGTTTTCTTTCTTCCTTCATGTACTCTGCTATTCTGTGCAAAATGACCTTGAAGAATGGTAGCTTCAGGGTACTGGTATTGATTAAGAACAACAATAATAACAGCTTGCAGGTGACTTCAGTGAAGTCCAAAACTTCTGGGGTTTTGAGATTTCTGTGCTCAGTTAAAAATACAAGAATTAGATTTGAAATTTATGAAATACATTTTGGGCATTCAGGACTGCTGGGTGGTAACAGGCTCTAAACTGAAATAATTGTGCATGTTCTTAGCTCTGTCTTCTTGAGGGTTTACTGCTGATGTTGCATGATGTTGCATAATAATGATAGATAGAAAATTACTAGAATTCTTTGACTTTGCTGCTTGTACACTGAAAAAGCAATCAGCTTTCCCAGTGTTTGGGGAAGGGATGATTTATTCTGTCCATTTGTAGTTTAAAAATTGTATCCAAATGATGTAGGTAACCTTAAGGGAAATTGTTTTGTCAGTTTTTTTTTTTTACAGTCTGTTAATAAATGTCTGCTTTTCTTCTTATGCCAGTGCTTAGAATCATATATAAAATCAGATTTTAGGCAGAAACACATACAGTATTAGTCTAGATGAAAGTATTCTACAGTTTATTTCTGCTGAGTTTATTTTATTATTGAGTATCCAGCAAATAAAAATATTTTTTCAGCATTCTGTGTGTCTATTATTAGGAAAAGTAATAAACAATTTGCCTAACTCATGTCCAGAACTGGACTCGGGGAAGCAGTGCTGTTTTAAAATGGCACATTAAGCAGTACCTGATTTTTGAAACTGTTAACATGCTTACTCAGTATTTCTCAGTAATAATTTTTAAAGTTCTTATAAACAAGTGTATTTTACTGGATATCCTGTTTTTTCAACAGTGCGTGCTGTACTTATGGGTCCTGAAAATTCTTTACCCAAGCACATTGTTTCTTTTGAGAGGCAACCATGAATGCAGACACCTAACAGAGTATTTTACCTTTAAGCAAGAATGTAAGTACTGTCTAAGAATATAAAATTAGCTTACTTCCAACCTGCTGATCTATAGTCTGTCATTGTGATTGAGAGATGTTTGTTCCTTAGTTTAATTAAGGCCTTGCAAACATCTGGAGGCCCCACTGACTTCTGTAGAATTGCTTGCAGTTCAGTGTGGCCTTGGAGTGCAAGAAGACAACTGGCTGTAAATATACATTATGGAGTAAATTTTGATGTAACAGTCTTGATTTTAAAATCCTGGAGAGAAAGATAATTTTTCTATGTTGGCTATAGTCAGGAGTGCAGAGTAAGTTGCTGAGCAGTTTTGTGAAGCTAGCAAAAATCCCTACTGTGGGGTAATTTTTCCATGTGGAGGATTGATTTCAGCTGTACTAGTAAGATAACTCTTGGGTGATGTAAGCTGCCTCTCCATTTGAAGGCTTGTACAAGTATTGATCCAGTGATAAATGGATCATTTGGCCTGGTAAAACCCTCTTTGATGTAGGTAAAAATGGTAATCTATAATCAGGTCTTAGCTTTTCACTGTAAATGAGAATTCACAAATTTCTCAGTAGTATTTTGTACTGAAGTATGCTGTATAATTGTATAAAAATATTAAATAATTCAGTGGGGTTCTTTTTTTTAAACATAAATAATTTCTCCAGAGTTGAGATAACAGAAGACATGAAAACAGTTTATAGTTCTACAAGAAAATAAGTCTTAGAAATGTGCTTGCTGTTGTGGTGTTTGGAAATGCTCATTTAAACCCAAAAATACTCATTGTTTTGGGGTTTTTTAAGCATTCACATTGATATATGTTCTTGTAACTATGATCCACTAGGTTACTTTATCTATATATTATGGAATTTTTAATGATTTCTATTTTCCTTCCTGCAGGTAAAATAAAGTACTCTGAAAGAGTCTATGATGCTTGTATGGAAGCTTTTGATTGTCTCCCTCTTGCTGCTCTCTTAAATCAACAGTTTCTTTGTGTTCATGGTGGACTTTCACCAGAAATTAATACACTAGATGACATTAGGAGAGTGAGTATTTTGTGTCTTGAAAATAAGTGGAAATAGAGATACTTATATGATGCTGTACAAAGTCATCTTTATGAAGCTGTCAGTATATTTTCTGTTTTTGTGTCTTGTTGAAGTGTAAATTAGGAACTGAAATGTAGGCTAAGCAGTATCATAATTAAAAACTCATGGATTATCTAGTAGGTTTCATTGGGACAGCTGGGACTGTTACAGAACACGCACAAAAAAGAGCCCTCAAAATCCCCACATAGTTTTCTGAGACAGGTAGTACATATGAAGAGTTTCATATCCAATCAAGACAATACATTGTATTTCTTTCCAGATAAGAGCTAGTGTTTTCATGGCTTCTGGGAGAGAACTTGTTGAAATTAATTGTAGTCTTAAAATTGTTTACTATATCTAACATCGTATTTCAATTATTCTCAAATTGCTTTGAAATTTTTTTTAATGTCTTAAATATGTGGATTTTAGTTTTGACAAAGTGAGATATTGCAGTATTTATAGAAATTCAGATTGCTATTTAAAATGGCAAATTTGATAGGCATTTGAGTAATAGTTGAGTACTTCTCACTGTGGTAAATGTGCTGAGTATATTCATAAGAAGAATTTTAAAGGTTTTTTTTAAATTATACAATGGAAACACTAAGTAGTGATGTACAATTTAAAGGGCAGAAGATTGTGATGACATGAGGTATCTTTCTAATAATGTGGTTTCTACTTGCATGGATAACTTGTCAGGTGGAGATTGTATCAGATGGGAATTTTCAAAGTCCATTGCTTTCCTTTTTGCATACTCCTTTTAGACTTCTTTAAGTTAACTTAGTTGACGTCTTGACTGCTGCATTTGGAAATCAGAACTATTCCTGTTATGATTAGGAACAGCTAAAATGTAGATGATTTTGGCTTAAAATATACATAGGTAGTTCTAAGAAAGCTTTAGGGTTATAGGTAAGGATGGAAGAAAAAAACGTGGTTTATCCACATATGTAAGAAGGTACATGGGGGCCTATTAGTAAAAAGAGCTAAATGTCGGAGAGAAAGTAAGAGCATGCTCCTAAATTGCTTTTATAGTATATAAAAATAAATATTGACAGCCTATTTTGTCTTTTTATCCTCATTAACTACATTTCTCGTTTTCTTAGAATTTTCTCCTTTATTCGTGCTTCCTTCTTTTTTACCTCTCCCTTTCCTCAAATTTTATAGGCTGTCCAGTTGAATCTCATTTCTGAATTCACCATATTTATTCATTAGGGGTTTTTTGTACGGATTGGACCATTTCAGAGCCTCCAATGGCAGTTTATTTCACTTACAGATATTACGCTGCCAAGCAGAGTGATGTGAGAGGAGAAGAAAATGGTAGAAACAGAGAGGAAATATATTTACAAGAGCAGTGGTGTAAGTGGGAAAATGTACTGAGGCACATTGCATTGTCAAAGCAAATACTAACGTGTACAGAAATCCATATGCATTGTGCAGAGAAAGAGAAGTAAGAAAGCAAACACACTAAACAGTGCCATTCTGACAATGCCTTAACACTTCTCACTATACAGATGAAAAGAAGCATGGTCAAGGCTTTTTGGAAAGTAATTTAAAGAAACCATGTTCTGGAAAAACACTTTGGAAAGCTACTGTCATAACAGAATTGTGATTCATTTTTCTGTTAGTCTCAGTCTTGCAGCTAATCAGGTTTCAAAGTGTCAAGTAAATTTAACTAAAAGGTAATTGTCTTGTCTTGGCCTGTACTTTCAGATGTGCTTCTCTAATGTTCAAGGCTACATTAGGGAGAAATGTTTATATGCATATATGAAAATCTGCATTGTATTTTGTTCTGATGAAAAACACGTTTATAAATGTAAGGCAGTGTTAATAGAACTGTTCCTTGGGCCTTTTTTGTTTTTAAAGAATCATCTGGTAACCTAAAAAAGGCGCTATTCATGGATTGGCAGCAGCTTCAATGGCTGCATTAGAGCTTGGCATGCACTGATATTTTAAATGTGTTTAAATTAAATGGGTGATGTGAAATGCTCGTTTTATATCTAGCAAAAAATCATATGCTTGAGGTACAAGTGAGGTGTGTAAAATTACTTCTGTAAACAATCAAGACAATTGTATAATATTCCAAGCCTTCTGGTTTATTAGCAGAAGTTCTTATTAAGAAGAGGTCTTTGCTGCAAGGATGTAATTATCTGGCATAAAAGGGAAATCACAGCTCTATAAATAGTGCAGGAATCACCTAAGAAAGAAAGAAAAATTCTATGCGGGATGCAGTTTCTTCTGGATGAAGTTTTTCATCAGTATTGACATGCAGGAAGGTGATTAAACTACACAATTTAAATTATTATTTTTACTGTCATAAATTTACTTCCAGAAGAGGACAGCTATCATATTAGGCATGACAGTGAATCCTAACCACAGAGGTTGTTGTAGGTGCTTCTTATTTCTGCCAGAATGGAAGTTTGTGAATCTTGCAGCAATCTGATTTTTATTCTCTGAACATCACTTCCACAAATGTTCCGATTGTCTTGGTTAAGAGTGTCTCTTTCAGACACATGTCCATCAACTTAGAGATGCTGTTTAGTTGATCATTTACACTGCCAAGACTTCTACTGAAACGAAATGCCAGGAATTGTGATTTTTAAGCCTAGTATTTTAAAAAGAAGGAAGTATCCAGGTGAGATTATGGTGACTCTAAAAAAGAAAGAGGTTTTTTCCTCATTTACAACAGATGGTCATTCTTTTGTTTAGCTGTTGGTGATACTAAGACTTGGTCAGCAAATTGCCTTGAAATATATGGTGGCACTACTGGGAATCTGTCTTTGTAATACCTTGCTTCCTTTCTGTGGCCTCCTAAAATTTCCTTTTGTTCAGTAATATGTAAGATGATTGCCACTCTACACTGGTCTTCATGTTGTTCTTTAGGCTTCATTAGGTGATAGCTCTCAGGAAAATTAGGACAGATTAATTGAAATTGGTGTCTGTGTGTGAAACTTCTGTGAAGGTCTTTTGCCTCAAAAGTAAAATTGTTTTAATTTGCTGTACCTTAATCTGCCTCTCAGGTTTTGGTACTTCTGAATTGGAACATCCATGTGGAAGTATAATGCACGTCGGTTTAGTTGTCCTGACTGCATAGTACCAGAAAATAATTTAGATTTAAATATTTTACAGTATATTAAAAAAATATACTACCTAGTTCTGTTTCAACACCAGATGTATTGATTCTTATTCTTAAATAAAATTGTCTTTCTCGGTTACCTTAATCATATTTAGAAAAATGTTAAGCCGATTTGTATTGAGATTCTGTTTTGCCACAGTCAAGGTGCATTCAGAAACAGTTCATTAGTAACAAGTGTTTTGAATTGACTCATGTCCTTTAACTTTCTTGCTGTGCCAATATAGAGAAACCCTTAAGCTGATTATTCTGATTTGATATATGCAATCTGGGTTGGAAAAGCTTGAAGTGACATTTCCTTAAATTTTGAGATGTCTTGAGAACCGTGCCAGTTAGTAGACTGTCTAGTGAAGGAGAAACTGATTTGGTGTGTATGTAAGTAAGTATATGTAGTATATGTATAAGTATATGTAAGTATATTTATTTTTTACAAACTGACCTTACTTCAGGAAATGGCTGCATTATTGTTTCAATGCTATGAGAAATTAGTTTGGGAGAGAGGTGTGTTAATTGCAGGCAGCCAGAACTTTTTATTTATAATGTCTCTATCCATTTGGCCAAAGTCACAAGGAAAATCCTTGAAGACCGAAGAAAAACTTTTAGAAATGTTTTCTAGACTTTCAGCCTTCTGTATTGCAGGAAACATCAATCAGCAAACAGCTGAAACTTCCTTGTGTGAATGCCTCTGTTAGCTTCTGGACCCAAATTTATTGCTGGAGGTTTAGAAACTTGATGGTTTAATCTACAGAAATTCAGGTACTTGCAGAAGTTGATGGACTGACTTCTTCAATCTGGAAGAAATACTCCATACCAGGTTTATCATCCAGTGTGGGAAATGTTAAACCACAGGATTTTTAATATTGAATAAATTCCAACAACAACTTCAGTTAATACCTGCCTTACCATTATCTGGCAGGAATTTGTAAAGATCTGGACCTCTCCACTTATGTTACAGGTGGCAGCCTCGGGAGCTCTGATTTTCCAGGGCATGAGAGAGCTTGGCACTACTGCTGGTTCCATATTTGAATGGATTCCTATGGACCGTTAGACTCAAATTCACCAGGTGCTCACCAAACCTCCCTTCGAGCCTGTCATGAAGAGTTAAGTGTTCTCTAGTACCATCAAAGTCATCTTCTTTGGTATGGGAAGTGAAGTGAGATAAATGCACTGTCCATCAAAGAACCGTTCCTACATTTCTTGGATAAAATCATCTTGTGAACAAACTCCAGCTACATAAAGACCAAATAAACTTTACACTGAATCTGGGATATCTACTTTCATTTCTGGGACAGCAGAGATTGATTGCCTGTAACTTACTTAAGCAGGGTATTTTCCTTTTACGTTAACAAACGCGCTTTCCTCCTTACTTCTGCCCCTTTTGACTGTGGTTACTAGGAAAGTTGCAGGCTGCTAAAACAGGTGTTTCAAGTGAAAATCAGTAAAGAAGCAGCAAGAGAGAAAATGCAGACATCTCCCAAAATGCTTATGGCCCCATTACATCAGGGATAGAGCTGAAAAATAAAGCTTTTATGAAAAATATGTAAGACAGCTGGGCCAGTTGCATCTTCATTACGTTGTTAAATGATCCATTATGGAGATGGGTGTTTCAGGGTGGATTTTTTTTCTTTTGTTGGTTTGGATTTTTAGCGGTTTTTTTGTAATAGATGTTTAGTCTCTTCTAGTTGGTGCTAATTATTCATGCTTTTCTTTTATAATTCCTGTTTTCTGTACTGTTTCTCTTTGCTAGTTCCTGGTAGTGTCTCCAGATTGGTAGATGTGGCATGTGCATGAAAAAGGACCGTTTTGTTCCTTGTCTGTATCTTGACCTTATATTACACATATCCATCAGTCTGGAAGTTATCTCCCTTATTTTTACAACTAATAAATCTTATTGCTCTTAACAGGTTTGGTTCTTTTGGCATGCCTCTGCCTTATTTCAGGAGGAGGAGAGGAAAAACTATACAGAAACTACTTCTCTTTGATATGGTTGGGATTTATTCTAAAAATGCTTGGTATTGATGGATATGTAGGTTAACAAACATGTAAAATGTAATAATTTAATATTTAAAGAGTCTTTGTGCTGTTGCCTTTTCTTTCTAAACAGTTAGATAGATTCAAAGAGCCTCCAGCATTTGGACCAATGTGTGACTTACTGTGGTCAGATCCTTCAGAAGATTTTGGAAATGAAAATTCACCAGAGCATTTCAGTCATAATACAGTTAGAGGATGCTCATACTTTTATAGGTGAGAGTATGCTATGATCTAGTAAGGTGTTTGAGTACTGATTCTTTCTGCATATTTTAAGAGAATATCTTTTACTCATAATTGTTTTCATTTCACAGCTATCCAGCAGTTTGTGAATTTTTGCAAAATAATAATTTGTTGTCAATCATTAGAGCACATGAAGCACAAGATGCAGGGTGAGTACTTTGTGTCTTTCAAGGAAATATTCACAATGTCAAACAAAAATTAATTGCTTATTTGCTGTAAAATGTAATATAATTTGTTTGGTTTTGCAGTTACAGAATGTACAGGAAAAGTCAAACTACAGGGTTCCCATCTTTAATAACAATTTTTTCAGCACCTAATTACCTGGATGTCTACAATAATAAAGGTAAGAACTTCTTATTAGTAATTGTATGTAATAATAAAATAAAATTGTCTAACTAGATAATCTAATATCAACAGCTTTTTGCCAGTTAAGAAACCAAAGGACAGAAAAAATCTATTAATGAAAGTTATAAAGAGGAGCCATAAATGACAACCTCCTGTAAGAGGAGTACCTTGAAACATAAGTGTGGGCAAAGGTTTTCTTTGTGAAAGTTGTTGCTATTTAGTACTTGTGATTATATCAGCTGGTGTTATCCAGTCAAGCAATATTTCCCTGTGCTATGAGTTTGCACTCCTCTGCTTGTCTCAAGTGGGCAAGGAAGGTGGTTTGCATTGTGTATCTTGGCATCTGAGCATCTTAACTGTGATGGTAATTCCCATAATGGCCATATATGGGAACTCAAGAAAGAGCAAGTAGTGATCAAAATACTGATCACCATTGGGAATATTATTAAGGAAGTATAAAACAGGGAATCCATTTCTGTCCATCCTCTGCTAAGACAGAGTTGAACAGGAGAAGCATGTTTAATAGTGTGGAGAAAAGATTTACAAGTCAGAATTACAGAGAAGAGTTTAGCTGTGAATTAGTATTATTCATAGATGAGAATAAAGTTCAACAACAGAAATTAAAAATAAAGCCTGCTGAAATTCAAGTATGATGTTAAAGTAAGGCATTTCAAGTATGTGATGAATGAATGATCTCCAAATGTTCAAGTAGTGTTCCTTTGAAACCAACACCTTTTTTCTATTAAGTATGTTGCATTTTCTTCCACCCACCTATGAAGAACCACCCCCAGCCCATACCACTTCTGTAGGGTGAATAACTGTACACAGGAAATTATGAGCTGTTGTTACTTTCATTGATTGCGAAGTAAAAAGGGAAGTAAAAATATCTTCAACTGGCTTTTTAAGTTTTTTCACTATCTCTATGGATACTGTGTTCATAGAACCCTTTTTCACCCATCTAATGTAAGTGTAAGTATAGAAAAATGTGGTCAACTGCTTGTTTAGCTTTAGAATGCTTCTGGGTTTTTGTCTTTTTTCCTTATGTTCCCTCTTTTCCCTCGTCTTCTGGTTTTTTATGGTTTTACTCCAGGCTTATAGCATGGGAAGACACATATGAAGAATAAGACCTGAATTTGCATATAGTGAATATACTGCTGTTCTGAGTTAGTTTTGTTAAAGTTACTGAAATTATACCTTTTCAGGACTTTTTAAAATCTTTTTTCATTGTAGACCTAAAATAGGATCATACAGACCTATATTGATATGTAACAGTACCTTACAGTGCAACATATGCAGTAAGAATCCAAAGTGCTCCATTAGTTATCTGTTTGCAAATACCGTGAAAGAAAGAGAAGGGAATACCTCTGGGATTATTTAGTCTGTAGTATCAATAGACCTAAACCAAGCCTGTGACTTTACATTGGTGGTACTCACAAGTTTTAAACATTCTTTTCAAAATGTCTGAATTTCATTTTAGCTGCTGTATTAAAATATGAAAACAACGTGATGAATATTCGTCAGTTCAATTGTTCTCCTCATCCTTACTGGCTACCAAATTTTATGGACGTTTTCACATGGTCTTTGCCATTTGTTGGAGAAAAAGGTTAGTAGATGTTATGCATCAACTAATATCTTTCTTATTTCTCCCAGATTGATGTTGGGAAGATTTTTATTTTTCAAAATATATTTACTAATGAGAGATGAATTGCATTATTTTTGTGTTGTTTTCCTCACTTGTTTAAGTCGAGGTAGTTAAAACTGCATCTACTATAGCTAAGATGTTAACAGAAATTATAATTTCCATTGAGGGTGTACATCTGCATTGTTAAGTAGTATCTTTGAACTGCATTTGAAGTTACTATTAAAATTGTTCATATTGTACAAAATGCTAAGTTATACACATGCTTAATCCTGTATAGTTATAGGTTTAAGTTTATATTGAGATGTTCGTGTAGAATGTTAACTTTCCTATATAGATATAACAGATTGACCTTCATTAAAGATAAGTTTTTCAGTTATAATTTTTCTTGTAAAAAAGATAATTTAGCGCAGATCCTCCTTTTTTTTTTTTTTCTTTTCCCTCTAGAGTTGATAACTCTGAATCTAGGACACTGGGGCCCCAAGTAGTCCTCAGTTGACAAGCAACGAGGTTAGAGGCTATTTGGATCTGTTTAAAATCCTTCCATGACAGAAACTGCTCTTTTCATAAAAAGAGATCTGGAGAGCTCTTTAAATTTCTCTGAAAATTTCTTTTTAATTTAGCTCAAATGTAATTCAAATAAAATAAATTTAAATAAATTTGAATAAAATTTAAATTTCTTGCAGTTATGTATTATGGACATAGAAACCTAGGATTCTAGATTTGCTTATGTTGTCTTTAATAAGCAGTTAAATGCAAATAGTTTGGACACTTCTTAGTGTGGTTAACCCACTCAACAATTTTTTTTATGTTTTAATGAAAGGACCTGACATTTGAAAGGAGATTTTGTTTTTATCTCTCTTACCTGATAATGCAGTAGATAATGTTTTCAACAGCAAAGGGCTGATACTGTGCATTTTGCTTTTGTTGTGTTGCTAGTAATGACATCCAGCAACTTTAATTAAATAGTGTTGGAGTGTTTCATTGCCCTGCTTGTGCTTCAGACTGCTGGAGACATGGCCCTTGTAGGTAGCCTTGCCTTGGACAAATGCATGCTTCCACTTTTGGTGAAGGATTTAGTGTCAATATTGTCTGGTCTGCATTGATCAGATCAAAATCACAATAATTTGGTTGGGTTTTTCTGTTACAGTAGAGAGTAACTCTTTCCCGAGAATGAAGAATACAGCCATAGCAGATGACACAGGGGTTGTATGAATTAGTCATGAATAAATGTAGGCAGCAATTTACAGGGTTTTTAAACCAACTGCCTTTTAGATAGGTTTCTGAATACTCTATGTGGAGGAAGGTCTGAATATTTTAAGAAAGAGTCTGATATATGTAGGAAAGATTGAGTGGCAGAATAAGAATATTCCTGGAGAAAAAAAATACACAAACTTGTCTCACAAAGCTTGTATCCACTATGGTGATATATTTAAAGGGAATTTGAAAAGACAAACTCCCATATTTATATTCTAATATTTTTCTGCTTAAGTGCTTCTGCTACATGCCTGCAAGTGTCAGGAATAGAATAGCTTTTTCAATTTAAGCCTGAATTTGGGCAGTCAACATTTTTCATATTTAAGTAAAGTTTGCATAAAAACGAGTTCAAATACTTAACCTAACGTAAAAATACTAATTTACAGGAAAAGTCTTCTTATCTAAAGGAACTTCTTGTAAGAGAGGAGTGTTCTTTGTGTTGTTTGATTGTTCAGTTGTATAACTTTTAGCTGCTTATTTTTCTGAGCTTTTTAAATTCTGTGACAGCTCTCATCAAGAAAAACACTTACTTTGAAACGAGGTTACTGAGCAATGGCTGTGGTGTGAGAAGTTCATTCACAGAGTTGCTGGTGACTAGCTGTATCTTGTGTGCAAGGAAATATTTTAAATTCTACACAAAATGAATTAAGGTTTATTTTCTCCTATACAGTAACAGAAATGTTGGTGAATGTTTTGAGCATTTGCTCTGATGATGAGCTGATGACAGAAGGAGAAGATCAATTTGACGGTAAGGGTTACTTTAAGATACATAAATTGTCTTAATGGTAATAGCTTGTGAACAATAGTTAACTTAGACTGGCATTTGAAGAAAATCGCCTTCAAATTTTTCTGTAGAAAATAATGCTTTTGGTGGGGCAGAGAAGGGAATTGTGTTTGTGTTTGTGATCAAGAAGCAGTAATAGTAACCTTTGCAAATCCTCATATGTGATTTCTATTTAAAACAAACTTTTTGGAAATACTCATATCTGATTTCTATATAAAACAAACTTTTAGTGGGAAATTCTCCAAATGTCTTGGCATACTAACTTACTTTGCTAGTATTTAGAATAAATGTATTATAATACACTAAATTTCTTAACGATTGCTCTTCGATAAGAGTTGATGTGGGAGAATGTTAGATACAATATTTTTTATGGCAAAGTACTATAAATAGAGTCTGAAATGCAAGTTTAAGTCTGTGTTTGAGTTCAAAGGACAACTTGTATATGTACATTGTATTATGTGTATCCATGTAATGGCTTATAACATCTTTCTGTCTCTTAAACTGTGATACAGTAGACCGTTAAGAGATGTTTGTAGCATGATGATTAGGAAGCAACATTGACATGAAGCATATCCCACTTTGTTTTGTTGGGCTTTTTACGGAAGTGCTTAGTGTCACACCTAAACGTTTTTCAGACTTCTTTCATTTTAACCAATAACGGAACTGATGTGATGAATTGTTGATGATGGGCGAGGAAGAAGGAAACTTTCAGCAGCCTTTGAGGAACATGAAAGGATCATTTATAAAGATATTAGAGACACAACCCTTTTCTTAATATTTGATAACTACTGTGTTCAAATTTGATAGCAGAATAGCGTTGTGCTAAGCAGCTTTGTGTTTTATATCGGAGTGCATTGGTTCTGAGCCACTTGAGCTTTGCTGCCATTTAGATGATTGCCAAAAATATGAAAATGTGGAAGAAGTCTCAAAAGTGCTCCTGCCAACAGTCAATTCCTGGTTTTTATTCAAGTAAACCTACTAAACTGAACATAAAGCAATTGCACCAAGCAGGGTTAGGTGGTATTCTGAGGCGTTACGGTTTATGTTTACCAGAGTAGTTGCAGTCGTCAGTTGATTGCATATGCCCTGTCTGTAGTTTTCTAATTTGAATTATTTTATTCTTCTGTCTCCTTTAACAATTTCTTTGCTTGATTCATCTCTTATGCCACCTAGGTACTGTCTATGCTTTATCTTTCTATGTGGTTGAATTTTTTTTTTAACTGTTGACTTTCAAGCTTTCACTTGTTTATTGTCAAGTTTTAAAATATTCTCAACAATTCCACTTCTTGTTTGATGAATGCATTTTTAAGTGTTGCAATTTTCCATTTTATTTTTTTCACATTTCTTCTCCATTCCTTCTTTATTACCACTGCCAAGTTAAATATATTTTTTTTTTGTCTCACTCACTGTTTTCTCCATCGTTCACTTCCTTTTTTTCTGGACTCTCCATCTGAAGAGCGACTCATATATGGCAATAAAAAAGGTACAGACCAGACAGAGTAGGAATGTTTTGAAATATGACTTCACAGAACCTGACAGTATAAAGTATTGAGAAAATACCTTTCTATTGAGAGATATTATGTAGTATTTTATGATTATTAACCAACTTAATGGGAATTTTATAAAGATTTGTGTATTTTGTTATCAGAAGTCATATTTCAAGACATCTGTCTTTCTGTGCATGAATTTTTTTCCTTCTTTCTTCATTCCTTTTTTTGTAGAATTTCATTCTTTTACCTACTTCTAAAATTTTATCTTTGGTCCTGCATGTGTAGGGAGCTTTCAATTGTCTGTCTTGCTCTTTAATACTTTCCTCATAAGCTGTTTTTTTAAGGTTGTGCATGGACTGTGTTTATACAATGTTCCAAAACCTGTGTAGTAAACCGAAACTTTTGTGTAGTACATTTAGTCTTCTTAACTGAGATGTCAAAGAAAGTACTTTTTGATTCTCTTGTGCTGTTTGGAAGATGGCCGGATACAAACTGTAAAAAGAAGCCTACTTACTTAAATTCATGGTCTATCACCTGTTTTTCAAAAATCACTGGGTAGATAGTTCTGTACAGAGAAATTCTTCTGGCTACTACTAGCCTAATAATCATCTTTCTCTCTGTATAAATTTGTTGGTTCCAGAGAATATTTCTAATACTTGGGAATGCATCAGATTATAGACATGTTTGCAGCATAACATGTCAGCATTTCAGAATTTGTTTCTTGTGCAGGCATTGGGAATGGGAAATGGGAAAATTCTTTGCCATATCTCCTACAATTTGGGGTGTAATCAGGACATTCTTCTGCAAGCAGATGCCATCTTACTGCCTTCTCTAAGTAACCAGGATTCTGTGGCCACGAATGCAGTGCTGCAGCCTGGAGTAATGCATTTGGCTTTTTGCCTTGGCTGTGTCGCTTCTGGAGGGCCGGGACAATGAGAGATCATCTTGAAAAAAAAACAAAAACGAAAAATCCAAACAAATGAACAAAACCCCCCCAAGCAAAGCAAACACCAAAACTACCCCAAAGCAACCTTTCTCATTTTAAAGCACAGGGACTAGCACTGCCTAAAGTCTTTCCAGTTGGCATGTTAGAGCTTGGCATCAGTGAGGCCTGCATATCGGTGTAGGTAGAAGGAAAATTGAGGAACTTACAGAGAAATCTCTGATGTCCCCCTTAGCCCTGACCTTTTCGAAAACTCTAAAATAGAGTCCGTTTCTCATTCCGGATTCTCAAGTGGCTACTCAGTAGTGTGCAAAGAGAGAAAGTAAAAACTTTTAAAACTTTAAAAATTCAAGGTTAAAATTTCAAGGATATTATTTTCAGTGAAAATTGAATGTTTCATACCATCCTATTCCAAGTTTTTCCTGAGCCACCTGTTCTGTCACTTTTTTAGTTTGATGTCTGTTAAAATTGTAACTTAGTCTAAAAAAAACTTTACTCAGCAGTTCCTGGTTTTTTCATTTTGTTTATATGGACTGGCAGATATTTGTCATACCCCAAGATTCTTTAATTGTGTTCATAAAAAGGTTGTCTCTTGCCCCCTTCTTTTTCTTCGTCATCACAACTTTTCTGTCTTGTGTGGTTTTGTTGTTGTTTGCCCTTACATGCTTTATCTTTTGTATTTTATTTGGTTTGGTGTTCAGGGTGGGAAGTCTACCCTCTCTTGTGCCACAGAGGGCCTTGTGTTCTTGCAGCTGTGGTCTGAGAAGTGTGGCTGTTGTGCCCAAGTATCTTTACCTTCACGGGGAAGCCCCATGCTCGCAAGCAGGGATGGAAAACAGCTTCCACAGCTCCCTTTTTGAATACAAGTAGGCGAATTTGTGGACATGTGGCTCTCCTCTGCCCACTTCTGTGGTCCTCTCTTCTACATTCTTGCAATTTAGTTGGCGACTTCTTATTGTGTACCTTTCTCCCAAGACTGAACAACACTGGTACATGGAAGTTCTGGGATACCTGATAGACCTGTCTGAGCTTGTTCATTCTTGGTCCCCTGTGGTTCAATTCACAGTATGACTGAGTTACTCCTACCTTGATGTGATTAATGCTCTCCTTCCCCAACGGCTGAGGAGAAGTAAGGACTTTGGTTTTGATACCTCCTCATCTGCCTCTGCTGTTTTACTGAAATTGAGGAGTTGGCAAAGGGAAAGTAAGATGAGGGGAAGAATGACTTTTATACATTGAAGCAAACCAGCAACACTTCGTGTTGGAGAAAGGTGTTTCTGTTTTCATGTCAAGGCAGGCAAAGGTGGCTCTCCTTCCCAATCACAAGCCTCCTTTCAGAGTTTTGTCTTCACTTTTGTCTGTCACAAGTGGTATCACTCTGCCTTGTGGAATGTGCAGTATTTACTCCAGATCTTTGGTATTTGTAATTTCTGCAAATGATGCAAATCTAAGATGATGTGGAACACAGACTTAAGTGGTAAGAAAGGGACCACTGCAATATTTTGCTCTTTTATTTTCTGGGGGGGCTTTCATGGAGTTGTGTTTTGGGTAGCTGACATAAAAACAAGGAAACTACTGTTTTCTCTTGAACAGCTGTGTAACAATTAGAAATTTTTTTTTTTTTGTGGCTTTAGTATCTCCTTGGCTTCTGTATTGGGCTGCTTGCCTACATTTGTATATACACACATCAGTGCTAAGAATTTAAAGTGTAAAATTTAGGCAAATGAGTTACGATAGTTACTACACTGTAGTGGTGGTAGTTCAGATGCTTACTAGCTTTAGGAAATCATTATGAACAATCTGAACTTTTTTGTGTGTGTTTTGCAGACACAGAGGTGATGGTGGGTTTGATGGCATTCTGAAGTTCTAATCTGATAACATTGTGCCCTAAAGTGTTTGGGTGCTGACCTCCTATGAAGAGTACTAGACTTAAACAGTTGTGTTAAATTTGACGCACTTTAAAACTGACCTTCTAAATACTCATGAGCTTGAGACTCTTTTTCTTATTCTATTGAAAGTAGGTACAGCGGCCGCACGGAAAGAAATAATCAGAAACAAAATTCGTGCAATTGGCAAGATGGCAAGAGTCTTCTCTGTTCTCAGGTACTTGCATGACTTCTGCATTCCTAAACCTCCGTTGTGTATGTAAGGCAAACATCTCTGTTTCAGGATAATGAATGCCAGACATTTTTGAGGGAGATCACTGTGCATCAGAATTTTGTTTGGCATATTGTTGCACCCTGTTGATCTTGGAATTTTTGGTTAAAGAATATTTTTGAGTTATTTTTGAGACATGTTTCAAGAAATTAGAGAACATGATCTTTAGTTTACATGTTGTTTGTGCAGTCTGTTAACTAAGAGTGTTGGAAAGGCAATACCAGATACAAAGACTGAAATCAAGGGTGTAAGGGAGGAGATCAGGTCTGACTCCAAAAATTTCTGACATACCAGAAACTTGAGGAGTAGAGGGGTTTTGTTTCCAGTTTTTGTTTGTTTCTTTTCAACTATTTAAAAAATACCCCATCCTCTTTAAATCCAGAGATTTCATCATCATATTTACCCAAAATGTCTGTTTTTCCACAGACCACAATTGCTCAAATAGGTGTAATTTTTTAAAGTTGTTATTTCCCAAAGTAGAGACACTTAGAAGAAAATTGGAGATTGTACTGAGATATGTTCAGTACCTCATGAGGCATTCAGTGCTCATTTCAAAGCTAATGAACCTGCATGTGAATAACTGCTCAGAATCTGGTTCAGAGGTAGCCAGCATTTATAACTCCTAGGCAGAGGAAAGACTGGTATGGAATAGAATTACTTTCCCCTTTTAAATTCTTTGAATTTGAATTTTCATTCAGTCTTGACATGCCTAAAACACAGCAAAACTAGGCTCTCCCTTTCCCCAACCATTGTTTTACTTCAGTGCAACTTTTCATGCGCAGATATTTAAGGTTTTGTTACTGTTTTTTTTCACACCAGGGAGGAGAGTGAAAGTGTGCTGACACTCAAGGGTTTGACTCCCACTGGCATGTTACCTAGTGGAGTGTTGGCTGGAGGACGACAGACCCTGCAAAGTGGTAATGATGTTATGCAACTTGCTGTGCCTCAGATGGACTGGGGCACATCTCACTCTTTTGCTAACACCACACATAATGCATGCAGGGAATTTCTTATGCTTTTCAGTTCTTGTCTTAGCGGCTGATACAAGCATAGTGTTATGTGTTAATCAGGCAATGTGAAATGGATACTTAACCAGGGTATAAAACTAAAAGCCAATTAGTTCAGCAGTGTCAGGCTATGTTTTTCAGACTCTGAGCTTCCTTAGTTTACAATTTTTCAGGTGGGGTGACCTTATAGATCTCGTATTGAGGCATTTAATCATTACAGATACAAAAATGGCAGTGTAATTTTGCATCATTACTTGTCTGCTCCCCATTAAAATGATTTTATTATAGCTGTGTTAGTATTTTCATTGACAACATCAAATTCTTGTTGATATTAATATTAACAAACAGCTGCAGACTGCATAGTTCCATATTACACTCCACTGACAGATTGGAATGTGCTACGTTTTGTACCCTGGTAATTAATGCCAAAGTTTGTTCTCTATGTTGTTTGTCAAATGTTCTATGTATAATTGACCTCCCTGAATTGTCCTTGTAACATGCTGTTTCCTTCCTCTGCAGATGTAGCTGCTTTCTTAGATCTGTCTGTCTCTCTCTAGGTATAGATGTATGTCTGTATAAGTGTTAAAATTAAACCACTATCCCAGACACTTGTCTGTCTCTTGATGTAGAAGCAATGTTGTAGCACCTTGTTTTTGAGGTTTGCTGCATTTGCTGCTGCACATTGTCTGTGCATTTTGAACAATAATGTACTTGAAAAATATTCAATCATTTGTTATAAAATCAGTTGAGAATAAAGGGATTGAATTTAAAACTTGTAAATAAATCAAAATAAAAGGGTGTTATTAAGTGTGCATATATTTTTTTTTGCATGAAAATAAAAAGAACTCTATACAAAATATACCTGTAATCTGGCTCATTGAATATTTTGTGAAAGGTTTTTATTCTTTTTTTAGTTTGTTGAATCATTGGATCATATTTTTCACAAGGCCCATAATGATTAAGTAGGATTAGGGAGAATGCTATGAGCTTGTACCAAGTGTATTAAAAGAATGAAGTCCATGTTTTCTGTTCACAGTGGTGAATAACTAAAATACACCAGTCTGAAACTGGACTTCCTATCAGCAGCACTCTTAACATATTCAAAGACTTTACTGGCCACCTTCAGGCTTTACTAGGAAGTATAAAACTTCTGTATGGGAACACTGAATTTTATAACTATTGAAAGACTGTGGTATATGAATACCACTTTTTACACAATCTATTTTCCAAGAGTAGCTGCTTTTCTCATTTCATGATTAAGACTGTTTATGTGAATTCCTTATATTTTCTATGTAGTTTTTTTAAAGCCTTTCACTATATTTTCTATTAAACTATCAAAGCTGATTTTTAATAGCTTTGAAACAGGAATGTCACATTTTAAATCATTTTTCAGTGGACATATAATGTCTACAAGTAAGTTTATATGTCCAGTGTGTGTATGTGATTGTTTTGTGAATGTCTATAACAAGAAATGGTGTATGTTTCCTAATCCATTGAACTATTCCAAAAACATATGTTCTAGCTTTAATTTTCATTGTTTAATAAGAAACTTTATTATGCTTAAAAAATGAGTCTGCATTCCTCTCACTCATTTTGCAAATTTTTATCCATGTTGCATCACAAATACCAGAGAGGATCAAACTGACTAGAAAATTTTTTTACATAAAGCATGTGACTTTCTACCATTACTGAGAACGTGGGACATTTGGAAAGTATGCAAAATGCATTCTGGATTTTTGTGGGTGTGGCTTTTTTCTTGACTAGAACTTTTGATGGCAATATTCCTTGATGCACTACATTAATATACCTCATTTGTTTTAGTCATGTTGATTGTTCAAAATAAATCTGTTATTATTGTTAGTTCTTAAACTGAAGTAACTTCTTTTTACTGATAAACATGTTACTGTTTCAGTCTTAAAAGAGTAGTTTTCAAATTATAATGCTCAGTTGCAAAGGTAGAAGTAAACCAAAAATAAAATAAAACTTCTCTGACAATTTTCTAAATCATTGTAATATCAGAGGATTTATGTTCTTGACAAAAATATGGTCACTGATAGTATTAGTAAGATTTCTTACTACAAATATTTAATTACTCTTTGAAGTGTTTTGTACTATGTTGATCAGTATACTATCAATAATTTAAACTAGTCTAAGCTTGCAAAAATAAAAGAATATCATATTAATTGAAGTAATTTTTTTATTCTGTTTTTTTGTTTGCTTAAAGATACACAGAATTGACCACTATGCCATAGGTTTTCCTGGTTTCAGTCTTATAAATGCTCATTTTTCAATGGCACATTGAGGAAAGGTCTCGTTTTGCTAGACCTTTATTAAAGGTTGCTGTTAAATCTATAAGCAGCTTTGAAAGTTATAAGAAATTGGAGTGTATATCTACATTTCTCTAGAGAGCTGGGCTAAAATTATTTTATCAGGGCAAATAGATATACACATATATGCAATTTTTGCATATATACGTATTATAGCTCTTAATGTCAGTAACACTTTTCATACTGAGTCTTAGCAAACGCCACTGTTGTGTCAGGACTTCATTGAGCCCAGCTGCTGTGTTTTGTGAGCTGCTGGCTCTTCTCCTCCTCCTCGTCCTTGGAGGAGCAGTGCCCGGTGGCTTTGCCATCCCAGCCGGCAGCGCCGGGACAGATCCTCACTGCAGCACAGAGCAGCCCAGGGGAAATGGCAAATGCAGACTGTAGCAAAGGGCTAAACAAAGACAAGTCAGTTCAAAAAGATTGTTCTGGAAAAAAATGCAAGCCTACATCCCATGGGAGAAGTCAATGTATGATTTTTTTTTTCATGAATGTATGGATATATTTTTTAAAAACAAATCATAGCTTACTTGTGGATAGCTTTAATGTGTTAGGATAAAAACAGACTTTGGGAAATCATGGCCTTTGTATATTTCTAAATTTTTTTTAATGTAAATTGTATTTCATTATTTTTGATGCTTGCATTATAGTAGCTGAAATACTAAAGACCATATTAAGTACTGTTATTTAAAATAACGTTTCCTAGTGACTTATTTTGTGAACTGAATTCAATAAAATTAGCTTCCAAATTGAGCCAATTTTTATCTGATAAAAAACAACAAAACACCTAAAGCTTTATTCAGCAACATACTAAACACAAGTCTAAATTAAAAACTGTAAGTACTTCCATGGACATCAGTTGAACTACTGCCCCTGCTATTAGTCAGAAGCAGTTAAGATAGTTTTTTGGGTTAATGTTGAAAATTGGCAAGGATTTTCTATCACATCCATCCGTGAAGTAAAACAAGGGGAGAGCTGAAATTAAGGATGGAAATGCCATTGAAACCTGTTGCTTAAAATCAGCTCTCAAGTGAGAATTCTCAGAGCAAAGACTTCAGAATTACCTGTTAATATGATCCAGTATTTATTTGAGGTTTATCAAAGTCTACAAAGACTACAGTTTTAATTTAGTTATACCTGCAAAAGAGAATCCAACAAAATTATTTTCCAAATTGAGTCTGTACAGGTTTTTTAAAGTGCTTGTATTTTCCAGTCAGTTTGTTCTTTTATGTCAAGTTGAAAATTATCTTTTTTTTAATTGTGATGTATATTCCAAGGTCTTTTTGGAATAGTAATACTATAAGTAGAGCGAACTAGGAGTAAATTTTGAAATTTGTATTTATGATCAAGCTACATAATTTGCAGAGATAAATCAGTATTCGTGATCTTTTCAGGAAAAGATTGAAAACAAAGACTCCACAGGTAACAGGAAATGGTGGAAAGAGGTGGTGTTTTTTACATAGTTTCATATTTGTATGGCAAATTGATTATAGTTCGAAAGGATGTATTTGGTGACTTTCTAAAACAATTCTTAAAGTAATTTATTTTTAGAAATAGATGAAGTTTCTTTCCCTTAACGTAAACATCAATAACAATCCATTAAAGTGGCTTTTTGATTTAATTCTGGAATTGCCCTTGTCTCTATAGATTTAAGCGCTGAAATGTTTTAGCTTTTTTGTCGTTTTTTGTTCCATGGAAAGTGCAGTATATGAAATTCAAAATGCTGCATTTTCCTTAAGTATTTCATATTATTTTATGAAATAAAATAGTATTTATTGGATACTTACTTAATGCAAGTATCCAATTTTTTTTTAGAATGTCTCAGTGAAAATTAGAATCTTATGCAACAGTGAGCTTAAAACATAGTGTAGGCAATTCATACATAACATAGTGTAGGCATAGTGTAGGTGATTGGTTTTGTTGGATAGGAAATGAAAAGTAATAAACTTAAATCTCTTTAAAGAATTCTACTCTGATCTAATGCCCTATTTTCTTATAGAGCTATTTTCCCCAGCACTTGCTTGAATACTCTGATACGATTTTTGTTGTTAACAGTACGTATGAAGCACTACACAAGTAGGTTTACCACTATGTAAGCTACTTTTAGTTAATATTTCTGAAATTGTGGTATTAGAGGCATGGCAAATAGCAGAGGAGGTAAAAAGTTGTTACCAGGATTGACTTAGCTACAGTTCAGGTTGTAATAATAATAACCTTATGCTAAAGCTTTGTCTTCCAGAGCTAAAACTATAAGGAAAGATCTTACACATAAGAAATCACAGCAGGTGTCACAGTTATTTAGTTAGAAAAACAGCTAGTGAGCTAGATGTTTTTCATATTCACTTAATTCACCCACTAAGACTATGTTAAATCCAGACCTCTTCCTGCTGTAGACTTTGTTGTTGATTCAACTAAACAACTTACAAGACTTTGTAAATATGACTTGCTAGATTTGTCTTTTATGGCTTAAATTTCATGATTCAGTTCTCAGAGATGCTCATTTTAGCTTAAAATATTGTGAGAAATTGGAATGCTAGTTAAACTTCAGGGAGCTAATGATAAAGAGAAAAATAATTTCTTCTTACTAGAATGCTGGTAGTGTTATTTTTATAGTGTCCTTCCTGGTAATTTATTGAAGCTCACTAATGCATTTTAATCTTCAGAAATAGTCTCAAATAGATTTTTAGTATTTTTTTAAACCATACCACAACTTTAGCATCAGTTGAAGTTTTCTGTTGCTGTCTTAAAAAAAGCCAAAACAAAAATCACAACCAAAAGTTACAGAAATGTATAGTGAATAACATCATTTAATTAGTGTTACTTTGAAGACTTTTAGTTGATAAATTGTATTAGTTAAAATTTAGGAAAAGTTTCACTTAGACTTAAAAACAACCCCCCAGAAACTTAATTGTCATTTTAACTAATTGTAATCTAATCTGGCGTAGCATACTATATTAAATTGATCATTGCCTTTTCTGCTATGCGATATTACACTCTTCATCTTTCTCATTCATTTTGCATGCATCTGCTCACTTCTGTACAGCCACTGTAGAGGCAATTGAGGCTGAAAAAGGTATGATCAGAGTCTTTGCCCTTGGCAGAGATCTGTGGTGTCTGGGAGGGAATTCAAAAGTACTCTGTGTGGGTGTGTTTTATTTTCAACTTGCACAAGCAGAGATGAATCAACTGCATTGATTCATCCATTTTACATGTAACATTCATTTCTAGCTTTAGGATAATGATTATCTTTAATATTTTAGGGAAATTCTTGGGGTTTTTTGGTCTCTTTTTGTTTGTTTTTTTACAAAATATGCTGTAGGTTTTTGTATAATAGCATGTTGTGATATGTGGTGTTGTCTTGAAGTTCTTAAGAATAGAAGTGTTTAGTGTTTTTTTTCTGCATTCAACCGAAGGTTTTGTGTGATTGTGGGGAGGGGATGTTATATGTGGAAGGAGGGTTGTTTATGCATGCCTTTTCTCATTAAATCTATTTAATGGCTTTGAACATATTTTTTTTAACTTTCTGTGATATCTGATAGTGCAAGACGTATAACTTTTTTTCTGTAGATTTTGAATATAATTTATTGTTCAGATTTATTTCTAGTATTTATGGGACATTAAATTCAATGGATTATCAGTGCTTCTGTGCTAAATAAGTTGTATATATGTTATATACGTCCTCTGTTAGTGGTATTGAGCAAAATGCCATCAAATTATTTGATTCAGAGTATTCAACTTCAGATTGTTTCTTTTCAGAGAGACTTTAGTTTCTTCTTGCTCAGAATTCAATGAAGTGAATGACAAACAGCATAGCAGTTGAGAGAGCTGCCTTTGGGGTTTTCAGATTTAGTCGCAAAGCACCATTTAATGACTGTATTCTTTGTTTTTTTAATTAAGGAAGTCAGAACTCCAAAAATATAAACAAGTGCCATATTCTGTTCTCACACACACCTGCAAGAGGTCCTGTTGTTGTGAGTGGAAAGCTGTACTTAAATCTCCAAAGAATTATTTCATCCCAAAGACTTCAGTCTTATTATGTGGTCAGCCATTTTCAGGTGTAAATTCAACTACAGACCTCATTCATCAAAATAATCAGTAGCAAAATAATACCTTTTTTCTATACTTACTTTAAATACATCTGTATTTAAATGATACCATTGTTGAACCACAGTGCTAATTTGGTGATTGTGGTTGTGTCCATTTCCATCATCCACGTGATTAGCACAGTGTGAACCACATCCTGCAATTTTGCCTGCATGAAAACTGCAGGATCAGGCCATCAGTGCGTGTGCAGAATGTAAATCTGCTACTACTTTTGTAACCCTTTGCTGCTTTGCCTTCACTGCACTTGCTGTGCTGCTTAGATCTTACTGACATTGCCCTGATGAGAAGGGGGATGTTAAGATTAGCCCGATGAGCTGGGCAGCAAAAGCACAGCGGTGATAGCTGGCCCCACCAGGGACATGCAGAAGCAATCAAGTGGGCTTAAACCCCTTGATTCCTACTTGCAGAATATTTGCCATACTTTGTTCTTTTTGTAAGGAACTGAAATCATGATTGCCAAGAACATTTCAGGAAAGCAGGTTATAGAATCTTTTAGCAATACAGTTGCAGGGCCCTAAGTTTCTTTGGCTGATTTTTTACCTTTTTTTAAGCATCATTTGTTAGAAAAAGTATATGCTTTCAACTTACTTTTCCATTACTGACATATCGAATTTGCATTTTGTTAAGCAATACGAGGATTCTCTCCGCAACATAAAATCTGCAGTTTTGAAGAAGCAAAAGGTTTGGATAGGATCAATGAAAGAATGCCACCAAGAAAAGATGCTCTTCAGCAAGACGGTATTAATACTATAAACACAGCAAATGCCAATGGAAACAATGGAACTGGCAACAACAATGCACAGTGACCACATCAGCTTCTGGTTTACTCACTCTTGTCCTGCCTGAGAATTCCTAGATTACTGCTTTTTGATGTGACAACAAATGGAATAGGGGGATCACTTGAAGTGACTACTTAATACGAGGTGGAAAACCATCTGACTTGATCCCACTGAAGAGAGACCATCATGCTTTTGAGACAACAGCCCCTCTCTTACATGGTGACCCAACCTCCTGAGAGCGTGTGCCTCCCCCTTTCACACCAACATCCATCACTGGCTGCTGCAGCTTTGGAAGAGATCTGGGGAAAGAATTGGGCTGTTCTCACTAAAGCACACCTAGACTAGCATCTTACGCTTATCGTTGTCAACACTTTTAAGTTTACAAATGGGATTTTTCTTTCAGTAGAGGTAGTTTGTTTGTTTGTTTGTTTGTTTTTTTAATTCAGACTTTCAAATACAGCCCTAAGAGCTAACTATTTATTAATGGACATTGGTTTCATGATATGTCTTTAAAATTATAGATTAGAATGGTCTTAAAATATCTGAGGCTGCAAAAACTGTATTTTAAATAACAGAAAAAATGCCAAAAAATTTCAGTTGGTCATTCTGTAAAATGCTGACCTCAGGTTTACTCTTTAGATGTTGCTAATTCTATATTGTATTCACTGTATTTTTTAGTTACAGCTTATCAGAAGATTTCTATGTAGGAATGTTTATTACTTGAACACGGATTTAAAAAAAAATATTTAATTTAGAAACTTTTTTGCCCAGCTTTTTCAAGACTTTTCCCCACTTTGAATTTAAAAAAAAAATTATATATACTAATTTTAAAAGTAAGGAAAATATGGAAGTGTTAATTTTAAGGTACTTTTAATTGAACTTTGTACATTGTTTAAGTAAATTTTGATTCATATCAAGTCTGTAAAGCTTGGCATTGTATTTTGTGTATGCATGTTTTCATTTTGCAAATATTTAATATATAGACCTATGATGTACATCTATAGGTTACCTAGATGTTATGGGTACTTTTAGTTTATTGTGAGTATTACGGTTGCATAAATAGCTAATAATCACTGGGCTGAATAGCTGCAAGCTTTTTATTATTTTTAAATCTGTAAAGGAAACTGAACCTGTATCGGACATACTTTTCTGTCTAAGCAAAGCAGCGCGTAAGCAATTGCTCTGTTCAACTGCTAAGGCATTAGTGAAAGTGTAAACTTGAGACTGCATGTATTTTGGTATCTACAGGACTGCTTGGTTATAATAAAAATTGAAGCCCTGTGCTAATTTGTTCACAAATAATGGACTGTACTGATTGCCAGTGTACTTCGTTATATATTTTGACATTTGCTACATGTCCTTCTCATCCCCTGGAACACAACTTGAAACTTTTGTCACTAGAGTTCATCTCTTTTTTTTTGTTTTTTGTTTTGTTTTGTTTTTTTGGGTTTTGGTTTGTTTTTTTTTTTGCCATAAAGTGAAATCTGTACATACCCCTAAGTTGGAAATTTTATGCATGTTCTGAACTATTCAAATATTTTATAAACGGTAGCACACAATAAATTTTGTGCATGGGCTGCGGCTCCTATCACTGTGTATTGGTTTTATTTGGCATACATAGGTCTAATCTGACCTTGAAAATTGTTTAGAAATAGTCTTCAATGTTTAAGCTATTCAAAGAAATGGCATAAAAGGTCAGATTTAGCTTGCAGAGAACTAGTTGAATGTAAACACTATTTAATTTATATTTTATTCCTGCTGATTTTTTTTTGCTTTTGAGTTCTCTCTCAAGAGATATTTTGTGTGTGGTAAACCAGACATCCACTTTTGGTTTGTACAAGTTTGTCAGAGCAGGGTTAGTGGACTCTAGAAAGACTCTTATGCATAGCTGTGTTTCATATATTGGTTTGAGCTAAACATTCTACTACTGAAGTGTGTTGGGGCTGCTTTTTGGGCAGAGGGGGAAAATTGTTTTGACAGTCCGTACAGACACATATATTAGTCTTTTGGAATATTCTTTTTAAACTAAGGACAAGCTGCTGAACAGGATGAGAATTAAGATAAATGACACACTGTTCATAAGGGAGTTTTAATATTCAATTTTACTTTATTGCAGATGCATTCTAATTGGAAATTCTTCTCAGAGTTTGAGTGCAGAAGATCAAGTTAAAAAGGGTAAGTTTTTTGGCTTTTTTATGAAGCACTCCCATGTCTGCGAGCTGCACAGTCTGCATATGGTGTCATATTAGAGCAGAACAGAAACCTATTACGAAGTATGACTGAAATTTTATGATGAACATGGTGATGGTGCCTTTCTCCTTGTAAGTGCTAGTGGAAAATGTCTCAACCTCACAAGAAACTATTTGTCCTGATTTGATACTCAGATCTTGGTTCTGATGAGGATTTTGAGTAGCTGGAATTGTGTATATGAAGAAAATACAGATACAATCTTTGTGTGGCAGGACCTCACTGTAATTGGAGAGAACTGGTTCTGATACTTGTATGGCAGTAAGTTCCCAGCAGCAATGATGGTCACTTCTGTGAGGATTCCCTGGCAGCATCCATTTTGCTGCTTTAAGGACTCTCTTGCAGTATCCATTGTCTGTAGTAGTTTTTGCCAGATATGAAGGCAGATCTGCTGTAAAGGAAAATTCACTGGGTAGTTGTTGGTCTGATTTCTCATGCTGTGTTTCTCCTGTCACTCTTTAGGCAAGTAGTCAGGTAACAGGGTTGTGTCTGGGGGTGTTCCTGTTTGTAAAGTAGGCACTCATTTTTTACTACTATGTTTCTGTAAGGTGGAGTCTGGAGCTGTCTCTAATTCTTATATTGTTTGGAAGAAGAAATTATATCCTTACTCCCAGAAAACTGTAAGTAGTTTGCATTACTTGTTTTATGCTTTCAGCATTTTAAGGAGGGGAAGAAAAAAAGAAGTCACCTATATGCCCTTAGTCTGTTCTTGGGTAGAGAAGGGAGAAGGCTTGGCTTTGACAGCCAAAGGACACAGGCAGCAAAAGCTGTGAGAGGCATGGCAGGTCCCTGGTTTGAGCTGGAGTGGTCAGTGCCTCCCTGCCCTGCCCTGGGCTCAGCAGACACATGGGGGTCACTTCTTCCCTGAGCAGATGGGTGGGACCATCATCTGTGGTGTGCTTACCTGGAGGGCACCAGCAGTGAGTATTCGGAGGTAGGCTGGGGTCTCTGACTGCCCCAAGGAGCGTACCTGTGTGTTGGTGGAACTGAGAAGCAGAAGTACAGACAATGCTGGATCAGGTTTTGGGGGATTATTTTCCAGCAGGGACTTGTGCTGTCAGAGAATGTGCTGCCATTTGCTGAGCCAAACGGGGAAGAGCAGCCAAGTTCACAACCGACCTGTATCCAGTTCAATGCCAAACAAACACCTTCACCTCCCAAAATTATAGTGTGAAACAACAGCTTTCCTTTCAAAGCTTGTTAAATTCAATTGTGAAATGGAAAAATTGCCCTAGTCTCATGTCTTGAATTGTGACGATTGGCCCCCTTGCAAAAAGCCAAACGGTTGGGATTGAGGCTGTTTTTCTCTTAGAAAGGGAGGTCTCTTCTGGTGCGAGTCTGAACACTTTTGGAGGGAAGACTCTCATAACGGCTTGCTTTTTTGCTAATGTTTAATCTGAAAGCACTATTACATAAGTTACGTAGAAAAGTAAGGCTTTTGCAGAGGCAGGATAGACAGTATCTGTTCAGTCTTTCCTTGCCTATTTTTTGCTACAATTTCATTGTCAATCATTCAATTCTTGCTAACCATTCAACAATTCTTTGTTACTAGCATGTAATGAAAATATTTTTGCCATAAAGCAGGTAAATGTTTTACATTCATATAGAATAGAACATAGAACCTTATTCACCTGTTCATTTTCTAGTGATAGCATGTATGAGCCAGATTTAATCAATATTGTGCTTTGAATGACAAGTGAAGTGGCAGGGATTTTCAGTCACATAAAAAGATACATATGCACTAATATGCTTTAATTATTAAGTGTTAAGGTGCTTCACTTGTAAGGAAGTTTGTTCAAGAACAAAGAAACGAGAACCAAAGCTTATAAGAACCTTGGTCAAGCTTGGAAAGCTGTTGACAGATGGATATCTGTATACACACGTCTATCTATCTCAGTGGATGCTTGCACCAAGGATGATCATAGTGCAGCGTAAAATGTCTTCTAGTCTCTCCAAATCAACTTCCATCTATTTTGTATTTGAAATAATTAATCTGACCCAGCCAAACTGTATTTCCCAGTATCAGAAAAAGTTTATAGTCTAAAATCAGATTTAGGGTGCAGACCACTGAATAAGTAAAATACATAAGCTTTTTTGGTACGATACACTTGATAATCTGTTGTTGCTGTGCAAAAACCTCTGTGTTCATGCTGTGCACAGTGAAAGGTTTGTCATATTGGAACCAGCTCTACCAGCCCTAGCAATTTTTGTCTGAGAGATACTAGAAATAGGTTTTCGGTTTTTGTGTGAGGGTGTCCTATAATGCAATCATTACTTGTTAAAGCATTGCTGAGGGAACACACTGCTTACTACTGCCAGACTTGAAGATTCTTTTAAATTTATGGCTGGGGACAAATTCACTGCAGCTTTCTAAAAAAACCAAATGTGCTGTTCAAAGTTACTCTCTTTAAATCCTTTGAAAACATCTACATAGCCATTTATATTGTGTAGGTCACAACTGCTTTGGGTTGGATTTACAGGTTAGCATTAAATAAACGCTTTTTCACTTCTCGGTCAGCTGCTGTATAACCTACTCCTTTACAAGGAGAGACTTCAAAATCAGATCCCAATTTCTCCTTTCCATTGCTGCCTTAAGCATAATGGTAACTAACCACTAATTTAAGGAATTTAATAGGAGGTGTACAGTCAGATTCTGCCAAGGCCCCTAAACTGTCAGTGTATTGTGACTTAAACTGAGCATGTGCATGCTTTTCAACATTATGATGGAAAGATGTTAAAAGGGGATGGGGTGTAAAATGCTTTACATCACAGCCTCAGGCTTTGTTTGTCTTCCACAGTAAGCTCAGCAGTTTAGGTATTTCAGGAAACTTGTTGAGTGCTGGAGAGTCATTTGGCTGAAACAGTTGACTCCCACAGAGACTCATGCAGGAGTCCAGTAGAGGGGAAGTGGTTTTGTCTGGGTCAAAAAGACTAAGGCTTAAGGTCTAATAGACAAGATGTATCTTTTATTATACAACGAAGAATATTACGTGCTGTAAATTAAGGCATTGTAAGTGCAAAAAGCTTACTGAATCATCAAGAAAGCATATTTGATTATGCAACCTTTAAAATGACTCTTTTACAAGGATAGTTAGTATCTACTTAAAGCATGTTTCATGTCCTTCAGTTTGTTTCAAAAAAAAAAACCAAACCAAAAAAACAGATACTCTTCTATTGCCCAACAATTGCAAGCAGCAACTGCCGGTAATCACCGCTTGTATCACTTGCTATCATTGTGGCCAGTGTCTTCTGATACATCTGTGTGAACATCTGTTTAATTTGCACAAGGTCAATCTATGCAAAGACAAAAAAAAAGCAGAAAACTTAACCACAGTGTACGATTTAAATCCTAGACAGTCACCCCGCATCTCCTCCCTTGCGAACTAGAGAACACGTGCCAAGGGTGAGATGTGCAGTGATTAACCCTGTGCAATGGACAAGCCAGCTGGTCCCTCCAAGGACAGAGGAGCAGCTCCCAAAGCAGAGTCCAGCAGTTGTTCCATGCTTTGTTAGGATTGTGCTATCCTAACTCTGAACAAGTGAACTTCTCACCTGGAGGTGCTCACTTGCTTAGTAGACGGGAAATAACAGTTAAAAAGGAAAACAAGCAGTTACTACTATCTAGCCAGAGTTAATTAAGTTACCACGTGAAAGATGGCTTTAAAACTAATTAACACATTCATCTAAATGTGAGCCCCATAAAAGCTTCATGCAGTACATGTTTTTACAGCTGTGAAAGGAGGACTAAGTGACAAGCTGGTTTGGGTATATGGCTTTCTGGTGTGTGACTTGTACACAGGAGAAAATTTCTTACCTCACTGCGAGTGACTACAATTCTGATGAGGGTAGAATCATCTGTGCCAGCTCCTTTCATAGAATAATAAAGTCTTTCTGCAAAAAAGGCTGGGCGATTTAAAGCACATTGCACTGCAATAAAGTATATTGTTAGGATTAGTTCCAGTATTGTATCCTGTATAGTGATACCTGGCAGGATCAACTCAGGATTTTTGCTGTAGACAGCTAGAGGTTGGTATTAGTGAAGATCCAGTTACTGTGAATAACGCAACCTGTTTATAAAGCTAATAAGCTTATTTTCAAGTCGACCAAATGAGTTATTCCTTCACACAAAAACTTACGGTTATTAGCAGTTAACTCCTCTGGAAGTGTTTTTCAAAGCTCTCTGAAATCTTAATTCTCAAAACAGGTAATTCAAAAACAGTTCTTCTCCTTAGGTAGCTGGTACTTTACTGGTATTAATTTACAAGGTATTTTACTCATGTTCCATTGCTAGAATCTAATTAAGAAAAGTACAAAGGTAGAAGGTTCTCTAGTAGTTCTGTAACTCTTGTAGTTACAGCATGTATCTTGTTTCAGGTAGATTGTTCACATTCAGAGATGAGCCATTATTCTTCTACCGTATTCTCAGACCTGAATTTTTCCCATTAAACTCTGGGTAGAATATACTCTGGGAAGTTTTTGCTTATCCATTATGGCTACAGAATTGCTGTCATTTGGGTAAGCACTGATACGACTGGTGTCTCCAGATTTACTACTAAATATTACTGATTTTCACTATCAGTTAATTGTGCTGAATTGTGCTGAACTGCTTTACTATAACAAGTCAATAGGAAAAACTGAGTTCAAAACGGCGTCTTCTATTTTGCTGAGCTTTTTGGGGTAGATGGTGGTGGGGAAGGGGGTGGAAAAGGAACTGTGCCTTCAGCAGGTTCATGTTGGCTCTGAGGTTATCTGTGTGGGTGGCTCAGCTGTCTCTGCTGAGGAGCTGCACAGCCAGTCATGGCTCTGTGACAGTGGTGCCTCCTTTTGCAGAACTCTGAATTATACAGCTACAAGCACTAACCAGTGACCCTTGGTTCTGTGCACTTGCCTGCCTTCCCAGAGAAGTGACAAGTAGTTTCTCTGTGGCCTTTTCTTATTTGAAACTGACTTCTTCATATTTGAAACTGACTTCTTCATGGTGGATGCATATTTTCTTCATTTAAGTGCAAGATCAATCATTTGAATAATTGAAGCTAGCAGAGTCTCTGATTGTCTGATCATCTGCCATATGGCCAGTGCTGAATTGGATTCTTCTTTGATTACATTTAGGTTTAGTTCCTAAAGGATAAGGGGGAGGGGAAAACATACAACTTACCAATAGTCTTCAAACCACGTTCCACGTTTCCAGAAAATTCTCGGTCAATGCTGCTTAATAAATCACGATTAGCAATCTACAAATAAATGAGATAAATATGTGGATGATGAAATGCAGTAACAACTGGAACCTTAATTTAAAATACATTGACGAAGCTTATTTGAAATCAGTGAAGAACTCCTACCCTGGAGTATGCCTCAACTGTTGCTTTCAGTTGGGGAAAACTTCTGCTTGCCAGAACCATATTAAAGCAAGATTCATCGGTCCCAAGTTTTCCTTCACCTGCTTGGTACAGACGCTGAGCATCTTCCTGAGCTTTTTGATAATCCACAGTTTGATTCTCATCACGATTACCCTTAATGCAAAGAGAACAGATTTCAAATAAAATTTCACAGAGGAAGGCTATGCTTTAACTGCTCGCAGTGTACATAGACCCCAAGCATGCATCTTCAAAGCTTGAAGCAGGAAGAGAAATAGTCTGAAATACATTACATTGCTTTAAAACTTCTATTTGGTTTAATATTCTTTATAGGAAACAAATACAAAAGTGGCTCAGAACCCTATCTGTAGGACATGCTTTAAACTGCAGATACACTGACTCAAATAACTTCACCCTACAAACCATCTCATAGTTCTAATTAAGTACTGTACTTAATTCTCTATTTACTTAATAATGTAAGCTTTCTCTTGATTTGTTTCTAGGCTTCAAGTTGCAAAGACTCTTCCCAAACAAAGTAGTGAATTATCTTACTGAATATGCACACCTGAAATATCTCAGGTTTACCTCCTATTTTATTTAGAAGCTGCTTATTTCAAGTAAAAATGTCTCCAGAAAGCACTTAGTACACTTGTGTCAGTAGGGCTTATATGACATTTTATGTGCTTTGGTGGTTGTTTTAGTTTTTTTGCTGCCCACACCAGTGCATGGATGGATACTGTTAAACATACTGGCTGACTAGGCTGAATACATTCTCTCAAATACTGTTGTATCTGTAGTGGTTAATATACTATTTAAATGATGTGATTGTCAGTTATTGTAAACTGCTGGATTTATCAAAATAAAAATTAGCAGCATGAGCTTCTCCAGGTTTGCTTTCTTCTGGATTTTGACTTTTAACCAAATATCTAGAGCACAGCTGAACTCTCACAAAGATAGAAGCCAATGAGATAGAGAAGTGTCATAGAAATTCCAACACAAATAGGCAAATTGATCAGAGAACTGTGGGAAGTTGCATTAGTTACGTATTTCTTCCTAAATATGGGTAACTGCAAGCTACTATTCTTCAACACAAAATGAGCTCTAGTAAATTATATGGGATAAACAAGCTCCAGTGGTCACCTGAGTTCAGCAGCAGCACCTCCCTGATTCTGGTGATGTAAAGGGAAGGCAGGCTATGGTAACTTGGGAGGGAGGTTTTGCCCTGTGGCACGTCTTATCTTGTTTGTAGGGATTCTCACAGGCATTCTACATACCACAGAGGTTATCCAATCAGCTTCACCCAGATTACTTTGTTAACATACGCAAAAAATAAAAAGCATCTTGCTCTAAAAGCAGTGTAGAGTACTGCTTTAGGGAACCACTTGATTGCATCTGCACAATATTTCCACATCAGTTCTGATATTGAGGGTGCTAAATTAGGTCACACAATTCATCATGGATTTGTAGATAAGAAGTATCTCTTGAAGAGGGACTGAAGTGGCACATCTTAGGGAGTAAATTAATGACCATGGGCTAATTTCTTAAAAACCTGCCTCTTGCTAAGCATACACAGGCTATTTATGGAGCCCTCATGACTACACACATCAGACTGTACTTATTTAAAAAAAATAATTAAAGCTCACTTGGCACATGGATATAAGTAATCGCTCAAAGTGTCCTGAAGTGTCTGATCTGATGTCTTCTTCAATGTCCCTTCCAAATTCTGATTTATAGCAGTTCACTATTTCACGAATTTCCTGGTTTGTCCTTGTGCAAAGGATCTCAATCAACACACTCTCCTGAGTGCCTGCTCCCTGTAGGCAGACAAAACAAAGGCATAACTACAGAGCATTACCTATGCAGTTTTCTTCAACTGTGAAATAATACCAGTCATCTGGTATTTCAAAACTTAATACAATCTCCTTTGTAAGAACAGTATCCTTGTAGTGTGAAAGCACCAAGTCTGCTGTATACTTAAAATGGAATGAAGATTCCTCAAACATGCCCTTCTGTACCAGTTCAGAGAAACTCCCCAAAACAATACATCCACATCAGTGACACTGGCCAAAGTTAACTGGAAAATGGTTTAGGAAGGAAATTCTTTGGCAACCTTAATCTGGAAACTTATTGAAGGAAGGCAGAGCCTTATGATAATCATTAAAGTCAAAGGTACACATGTAAATTCTGTTTTGGTCGGTACACAAGTGGGTTTCCTATCCAAATGTGGCCGCTTTCTCAATGTGGAACTTTTTATATATGCTTCCCTCTCCCCAGAATAAAAGTTAATTGTGATTTCTGTGTACAGGGGGGTCTAACTGGCAGGGTCATCTCAATTCAGGCAAAGATTAGATAGGAGAGGGGATATATGTGAGACTTCTAGGTAATCTTATATTATGAATCCCCATTAAAGGCAGATTTTCATTTAAGCTCCACGTTCTCTAGAAGGTGTGCATTCATACATGGGTTGAGTTACTCATTTCCACTATCAGCCACCTGCTAGCTGCTGCAGTTCAAGCAAGACATTCCAGTAAACTGGATGTACCAGTTTATCTGAGTTAAAAGTTTAAACCAAGTAGCTCACCTAATCTCTAAATGCTGTCTTTATACTTGAACAGATATATGCATCATCTAACCTTAAGAAATTATTTTTTTATTGTCTTTTTGGGGGAAAAAAAGGGATAATCTAAAGATACCTTTCAGTAACAAAGCTTTGTTCCTAGTAAGGAAAGGTATGTACCTTTAGTTTAAACAGTGGTTATGGTTTTAACAGCACCCTGGCCCTTTTTAGGTTCTAGCAAAAGTTATGACCAAGTGGTAGAGAACAAGGTTCTGTCCTGCATCGTCTCCTCCTCTACTGAATGGACATCTGCCCTGAATTGGCTAATCCTGCAGAAATCGTCTGGAACTGAGGGACGCAGCAGAAAAGAATTTTAAGCCCTGCAATTCCAGGATCTGTTTGACACTAGCAGATTTTTCAACAATGCTCGGACCAGGTATTCTTAGATGAGCATTTTAAGATCGTTTTAAACTGTTTTCTTCACAGGAATACTGTACCTTCATTGCATGACGTAAACTCCAGGCATCATAGTAGGTACTAGGCATGAAGAGTGCTAGAATCAATTCTTCCACATTACCACTTAATTCAGACTTCAGATCTTTAATTAAATCCTGTTCAATTACGAACACAAAAAGGGCTTTGCTGAGTGTTAGGCATATATAGATTATATACCAAAGAAAGATCAAACTAGAATTTACTTTTTTGACTTATTTCTATCTTTCTACCTTTGTGCTGTTTTTCCTGTAAAGCTTTGTTTTATTTCTTATGAAGATCTTCCCTCTGTCCAAAACTCTGACAGCTCAGCTCTTCTCCATTATCTCCTCACTATTAAAGACCCAGTTAGGTCCTGAAAAATGCCACAACTACAAAATTTCACTTTAAGTTGCAGAAATGACAGAGGGAAGAAATTAAATTAAGCTGGACTTTTATTTACTATCCAATCCTCAATCAGTTTCTCAGTTTGTTTCTTGGGAAAAAGATCTCAGTGCTGGTTTGTGTGCATAAAAAACTCAGTAGTTTCAGACACTAATACAAGGGCAGTTTAAGCTTGATTATTTTCTGTCAAGCATTAGAGAAGCAGAGAAGCTTCTTGTGTGGTCAGACACAGAGACAGCCTCCAGCCTTCCCCTGCCCCTGCTTCTTCCAGGTATCAGGACAACACTGTGTCAAATACCAGATGTCCCCCAATATATAAGGAATATAACCAAAAGAAGTGCATTTTAAAAAATGCCCAAATCACTCCCCGGGACTAAAATGCAACCAGGCAGTTAAAGCAGCAGCTGAAAGTTTGGTTTTGTTTACCAATTCAAAGAACTAGTGAACATACCTTGCCATACATAGTCTTGAAAGCTGCCTTGATTTTTTGCCTTTGATCATTGGAGCGGTTAGCAACAACATTTATGATGGCCTGCTCATCAGTTCCTTGGAAACAGAAGGGCAATGTCATGTAAGAATGCAACATAGACCTCCGGAAACTGTGCATTTTATACTGTTGCATTTGGGCATAGTTACATAATAAGTGGTTGCTATTTAAATCTACCAAATTTTCTATGTAACTTCATCTACTAAATAGCCCAGGCCATTTTGAAAATGTAACTTTTGAAAAGTTGTTGGAGGGTGAAGTATAGTTAAATAAAAACTGAAGAAAACAACAAAATGGCATTAAGGAGTTAGATCAATAGGAACTAAAGCTTCTATTGCTTACTTACCAAAACCCTTCATAGCTTTGCGCAGAATTTCTGCATCCCTTCCAGCATCGAAGTTTGGAGCAGCTTGAATTGTACCCTGGGTATACTGAACCACTGCAGCAGGCTGAAAATAAGAGTCACATGTAACTAGATATCTGCACAATATAAATTCAAATTAAAATCACAGCTCTGCAGTCAGTACTTCAGAAGTTGTCCGTTAATTCTCCATTTCTTCCTCTAACACAGACTCAGGGCAACATTACTCTGAGAGTAGATGGAAACTCCTGATGCAGAACACAGTCTAAACCTTTGGAAATCAGCTCTAAAAACATTAAAACTACAGAAGCCACGTAAGATTAATTATAGGAGAGAAAACAGCACATACCGGACCAGGCATTGGGGATGGTACTTGTCCACCAGGAAATCCTAGTGAAAATAAAGAACAAGGTAGAAGAAATTATTACGTCTCCTCTAACTGTGGAAATGCCATCTAATCTGAATATAAAGCCAGACCTACCACTGCACACAATCTGTTTCCTAAGTAATGATACCTACCACAATCAGTAACTGAATTTCTTCCCTTGGGAATAACTGGAAGAAGCAATCACAGATGCATTTTGGTACATACACTAGCAAGGCAATTCTAAAAATACTAAACTTACTGGTGCTGTGGGAACCAGAAGGATTTCTCCTTAAGAAATTCTGCTATTTTTGACAGAAGCCAAGATAGCCCAAACAAATGAAGACTGTGTGTCCCATGCTCTCTTTAAAAGCTGTTACATACATTTTAAAATGCCTAGCATGTAAACAATAAATACTCAGAATTCATTGCTAAAAAAAGGATTGAAGGAATCTCATTTTGGGATCAAAAGCACTGTGAATACAAAAGCTAAAACTATTTTTTTTGTACTGGAATTTTATTTTTATTCATAATATGTATGCACATTCCTTATCATTTTAATAGCAACTTAATACCAGAGTTAACAAAGCAATCATAACACAAAAAGGTTTGGCAGCTTTGAATTTCTTTAAAACACAACTGATAGATTCCAGGACAAAAATCACCTCTATAGTAACTGACCACTCAAAGCATTACAAACACTGCACTGCTTTTAAGCAAATGTGTGCATTTTCCTTTCCTCTTTCTCCAGTATGCCAGGGATCACTGAAAACACACAGATCTGAAAAATGCAATTGAGATTAACAGAACTGCTAGATACTCATTGAATGTGGACTCTGGATTTCACAGTTCTCATCAGATACTTGCAGTTTGAAAAAGAATAAGCACCTAAACCACTACATCATGGCCATTATTCAAGGACAGCCATCCCTTTTGGATGTAGCACCTACGGAACTGGTTCTTATCAGCCCTTCAGTGGCCTGGTCAAGAAAGGTGGCAGGAGGTGCACAGCATACAAACATCAACAGCTACAAGTAAGAGAGGTAAGGGCCTAAGTTGTTACTACCGATCCTGGGGTCTCTCGGTTTAACCTTGGATGCTTGAAGTTTCTTATGTATGACATACCTGGAATTTGTGCTGGTCCACCTCCAGCATAGCTTTGGGCAGAAGGCTGCTGTGGATAGCCACCAAAGCCAGGGCCAGTGGGAGGCACAGAAAAGCCAGGGCCTGGAGGAGGCAGGACAAAAAAACCTCAGACTTCAGCACACTTAGTATTTTGTACTTGACTTCTTTACACAACATGAGCCAGGTTATTGAGCAGAGCTACGTAAGAGACCAGTTTCTCCATGTCTGTGCAGTGACCCAGAACCACCAAGGCTCTGCCATCAGCATGCAGGTATTTCCTGCTGGATGGCAACCTGGCTGGCTGCCTGCGTGCCGCTGCTTGAACTGATCACTGAACAAAGCTGCTTTTCTTAACTACTTCTAACGAGCGCAGGGAATGGTTACACTGGAAATCACTCCTGACTGGTACTCTAGCAAAGGATCTTACCTCCAGGATAAGGTGGCATTCCTCCAGCCTGGGGAGCTGCAGGGAAGCCCCCCGAAGCAGGGTAGCCCCCCAGGGCAGAATATCCTGCTGCCCCTGGAAACCCAGCATTTGGTGGTGCTGCAGGAAAGGTCCCTCCTCCTGACGGAGGAAATCCTCCAGGAACGGCGGGATAAGTGTACTGACCAGCTGGTGGATAGACAGACTCCTGGCCTGTCGGCTGAAACACAAAAATGGGATGCCTCTTAGCAGCACATTAGAGTAAAAACTCCCAAGCTGCCAAAATGTCCACGTATGTAGTAACAACGTGAATTATACAATTTGATGTAGGGCTTGAAGCAGCAGCAGCAGAATTCCGGAAGCCTGGGTGGGGTCCTCCTGGTTGGGTTTTCTGATGCATCACCTTTGTTGACACAGAATCAGAGTGTGCTGCAGGGTGGAAGTCACCTCTGGATGGCCTGTGATCCTATCCACCCTCAAAGCAGAGCCAGCTTTGGAGTTGGGTGAACTTATGCAAAGCCTGATAGTCAGGTTTTCAGTATATACAAGGAATGGCAAATTCACAGCCTCTCTGGGCCCCTGTTCCAGTGTTTGACTACTCTTGTAGTGAAAAATTTTTCCTCAAACCAAATTGTAATTGCAACCTGTATTTGCTAGCTGCCCTTTCACTGTGTACCCCTGACAAGAGCTGGCTCCAATGTCTTCTGTTGCTCCTTCTCACCCAGCAGAAGACTCAACAGATCTGTGCCTAGTCTGCTCTTCTCCAGGCAAGCAGCCTTCCCCAGACATGCTCCTCTTTGTCCACATCTTTGTGGTACTGGGAGGCCACAACCAGACACAGCATTCCAGAGGTGCTCTTGCTAAAGCCTGGTGTGTCATTAGCCTTCCTCCCTGAGGACTCGCAGTGCTGAGCCACACTCGACTTGTCAGCCACTGGGACACCTGGTCCCTTACTGGAAAGCTGCTCTTTCTATGCCACACAAGGAAGAGGTGAGCTCAGCTCAGTTTGCTCTATATGAATCATCAGGAACTCACCCCCTGTTACAAGACTTTTAAGATCATGGTAGCTTTGAAACTTCTGCCTCTCTTGCACAAACAGTATTTTCAAATGTTACAGGGTAAAAACTTCTTGGGGTGTTTTTTCCCATTTCCTTTGGAATCCAGGTTATAAAGCATGGACATTCAATGACTAAATCTGGATCACTGAGTCAGACTGAACACCTGTTACAGGTTTTAAATAAAAAGAACAAGTCCAATACCTATATATTTGTTTTGCTACATGCATGATTTTCCAGCCATACCACAAAGGTTGCTATTAGCATTTTACTATTTACTTTAATGATCTGGATCTCTAAGGGAAAACACTGTAAGGTAAAAGTCATTATACTTGATCTTAGAAATCAGATATTTAAAAGCAGCTTCATAATGAAGCATAATGGATGGACCCATAACTCACTTGCTGGGAATCTACTGACTAGCTTTAGAAATATGGGTCACACATTACATACAGTACACATTCATTCTTGACACCAGAAAACAGAAATAAAATGCAGAGCAGCAAAGCCTAGCTCAAATGTTCTCCTCAGGTTTGGCTGCTCCAAGATTTCTACCCCCAAATTCCTGTGCCCAAGCTACATTATATTCTTTTCCCCTCGAGGTACAGTCTAACATTTCTCTTCCAGACTCAACAAAAAGATTTCATTGCAATTTAGATTCATAAATCCAAAATTAGGATCCTCAAAAGCCCTGCTCAGATAACTACCAGTGCTGCAGACAAAAATAATTTCACATATGCTTTTTGAATTGGTTATCACATTGGGAATCATCAATGAGAGTAAGAAATCATTGATAACAAGTCTAGAAGGTCTTTTAGATTAATTCATTGAAGTTGGCCATTTTTTAGATGCTAGCTAAGAAAAAAATATGTTTTCAGATGTAGTTAAAAATAAACTACAGCTAAAATCATGAGGGTTCAGCAGAACCTTGACGGGAGGAAAGAAATCCTGGAGTTAATAGTCTTGTTTCTAATATGTTTGTCTTCAGTTTGATTGACTTTAGTGTTTCAGAAGAAGTAGGGTAGATTGTGAAGCAAAATCATCAGAGAATTTACTGCATGTATTTATATGCATATATTTATATCTTGCATTTATTTATAGCTTTTCGGTATCTTAATGACATTTAGGCTGAGATCCATGCTTAAGTTTGGTTCTGTACAACATAAAACACAGGTAAAATTCCCACAATGACACTATGATCAGTGCCATGATCAGTGCCATAAAAGTACAGAGATGAATCTAGCTTTGAAAAATATTGCAGGCATATAAAAAAGACTGCAGTGATACATTTCAGCCTTCCATTAAGTTTCCTTTAAATTTTTAGTTCATTCAGTTGTGCGCTGAAGGTGGAACAGTCCTGTGGATAGGGTAGTCAAGATACAGTGTCGTCTATCCTCAGAAAAATATTTACTTGGTGCCATGTGAATGCTGGGCTACGTGAGTAAAGTGTTCCAAGCTCTTCCTGATGGCTGCGACCACTGAAGCTTGTTCAGCATCTCTGTAAATCCTGGGATACAGCTATGTGAGTATTTGGTACAGATTGGTTCAGAGATTACCTCTAACCCTACATGTAAAGGGCCTCCTATTTAAAGAAGAAAATTTAAAAAAAAAGAAAATGAGAAAAATAATTGTTGAGATGAGACAAGTATATTTAAAAAAAAAACAAAGTCACAAGAAAAAAATAAAATAAAACAAGACCAAAGAATCAAAGACCTTTCTGGAAGAACAGGCATCATTAAAAAAACTAAGCTTCCTCCTTGGAATTCTTGTGTGACAGCTGTAAAGTCACTCTCAGAGATACACAGATGAAAACAAAGACCATAATCGCTAGAGAATAGAGTACATGAATGGACAGCTACTATTTATAGACACATGGAGCACAGCAAGACGGGGTATTCATAGAATACAAATGCATTAGGAATGCAACACATTCAAGAGCCATACTTACAGGATAACCTGGGAAAGCAGGGTAGCCATCAGAAGGGGGGTAACCTGGGTATGACATTCTGGGGAAGAAAAAAAAAAGATACTTTCACTGTGAAGCACTATATACGAGTTTGTAGTAGGTATTTGCTTGCTAATTACCTCTTAAATTACTTGAATAATATGTTTAGTAGGTTTAGAATTGCTTGGGAGTACTTGTCAGCTATTAACCCACAAAACTTTTCCTTTTTTTCTCTCCTACATCTGACCATAGCAATCAGAATTCAGAAGGGAAAGATCTTCAACTTCATAAACTATCACTCTTATTCAAGGTCAGACAGACATTTAAGCATGGTAAGAGGCTCAAACCTCCAGAAAGCTCTGAAATACAGGATACACTTTGAGGTGCCAGCAGAAGGGAGCTGAACCCTTTGCCAGGACAGAAATAGTGCAGGTCCGAGTCCTGCACTGCACCAAGCACCGGTATCCATCATCCTGCACTGCTCTGCTCACAGGGATAGTTCCTGGGAGGAGAGCAGTACCCCATTTAAAATGATAATTTGATAAGAACAGGTGTAATCCCTCAGCATTTCTTCATTCGTGGAGCAAATTTCTGTTTCCTAACAGTAACTGTTTAATTTAGTCACATTTTTAACGGAGGGACTTGGGGAGTAGGGGCAGAGATCATCCCATCCCGCATGTTGCCAACCAGTTGGGCAGGGAGATTCGAGACCATTAGCCAGGTTATGAAACATTTAATGACAGGGAAAAACATGGACTTGAAATTTGGCACAAGCATCCTCAAGTTGAACAGCGCTCTGACATAACTACTTTTATAACCAAAACAACAACAGATTTTCCCGTCACACTGTAGTTTCCCTCCGCTGTCCCCGGACGGGCACGTTAAGCCGGGGGCCGGGTGTGAGTCAGCTGCGATACGGGCCCGCGGTTAAACATCAGCGGGCGCGCCGCGCTCGGTGTGTTGGGTAGGAGCTCAGCCGGTAAATACGGAGAAGTCTCCCCGTTGCGGCTGCTCCGCCGGGACGGGACGGGACGGGACTGCTCCGCACCGCACCGCGCCCGCCCCCGCCGCCTTTAAGGGCCCCGCCCGCCGCCGTCGCCCCAGGCTCCTCCCGCTCCCTCAGCCGCGGGCCGGCCCGGCGTATCCTCCGGCAAACTGGAGCTGCGGGGGGAGGTAAGTATCCCGGTGTCCCGGTACCTGCTTCTCCCGAGGCCACCTGACCTCGTCCCCGCTCCGCAGGGCCAGGGCAGCCCCCGCCGGGGTGCGGCTCCCTGGCGCGGGCAGCACCTCCCTCGGCCGGACACCTGTCGAACCCCGAGCCGGGGGCGGCCGCGGCTCCGGGAGCGCTGCCCAGAGCTCCATCCAGTACGGCAGTGCCCCGGGCCTGGGGCAGAACCCCTCGGGCGATGTGTGAGCAGAGCCGGGGCTGCGGCCGAGCCCCCGGCGGGGCCGGGCCGGGGTTGGGGCGAGGGGCACGCGAGTCGCGGCCGGCCGGCTCCTTCCTCCCACCCCAGCCGCCTCACCTGAGGGGACCTTGCAGAGCCTCCGGCCTCTCTCCGCAGCCACACCGCAAAATGGAGCCTGTGCGGCCGGCGATGCCCGCCCCGCCCCCGGCACCGAGCCCGCCCCGGCCCGGCCCACGGGCCGCGCTCCCCGCGGGCAGGGGCACCGCACCCGGTGCCGGCAGTGACGGCCCTGCCAACACAGAACGTTTTGCTGTCTGGGGGAGTTCGCACTGTGTCGCTGAAGGAAGGCTGTGAGATGCCCGGTTGTCCCTCGGGACGGACGAGAGGTAAGTTCACAGGCGCAAGTGCCACAAACGCAGAGCCGCTCGCCAGTGGAGCTGTGTCAGGGGAAGCATTCACACAGGAAGCGCCCGGAGATGCCATCCCACGGGAATCCTTTGCCACCCGCTAGGAAAGGGAGAGAAAAGTCCACACTGCAGTTTCCCTTTGCACCACTGCAAGGGAGTTCAGCCCCAATGCGTGTAGTTCTAAATCAAGTCTGTAATCCAGTAACACGTGAATATTTAGATCAAGATCATTATTCAGTAGCTGTCGGGGAGTCCATCAAGTCACCCAGGCCACCAGAACCGCATGTAACAGGCAAAGAATATAAAAGACCTAAGCGTATGGAGCTGGAGGAGCTGCTCCTTTTGCTGTAGTTACTGAAGACCAGGATCTAGGTCCCAAGAGGATGTAAAGGTAAAATTGACTGACTACTACATACATTTTTCTAGAAAGAAATCTTAATTATTGTTATTTGTATGTAATTATGGGGAGTGCGCTTAGTGTTTTGTTTCTGTCTGTTGTAATGTTTATTCATATTATACTTTGAATAGACATTACACACACATAGTCCTTTCTTTACCTGATGGTTAATTATTCATAAGACATTCTGACAAGCAAGATACAAGTTACGAAGGATTCACCTATTATATTATGCACCAGTTACGTGAGGTTATTCAAAATATCCCTTTTTTTGTTTATGACAAACATGTTAGCAGTTTAGAGACCATTCCAATGCAAACAGCTTTGGTTCTTTCCTGTAACCTGGTGCAGCACTTCAGCTCTAGATGAAATAACAACCACTGTTCAATTTGTCTGTAAAACAGCATGAAATGCAGGCAGTAGAACATAGGTGGGTAATAATTTACCATGCTTGCTCGCTTCAAATGAAGAGCACCTAAAGCCTCATAAAGAATCTAATACATTACCTATCCAGGAAAATTTGGCTTGTTCTGTCTTGTTTGCCCAGAACACATCAGGAGTGGCTTTAATAATTTAATCCTCACAGCATTCTTCAGCTGACACTCCGAGTGTATGTCTACTTTATTTCACCTGTTAAGCACATTTCTTTCAGGACAGGTATATATAGTTAAATCCTTGTTTCCATGGGAACCAAGTACCTTTATGAAATACACAATTTTTTATCTTTTTCATTTAGTGGACTGTTTTGATTTGAGCTGCTCAAGAAAAGAACAATTTATTTTAAAAACAAGTGTAAAAGGAAGAGGAGAATATTTTAAACAAAATTATGTGTGTCTGAAGAATCTGTTAAATGTGTTGAATGTTTATGTATCAATGAGAATGTTTGGAATTGCTTTTTTAAAGCATGAAATGGGACTATTGTGGTCATCTAATTTCACTTTCTGTATTTAAGGAAATCTCTTGGCTTGTTACTATAGCTAGAGCCCATACATTTAGGAAAGCTTCTAAAACCCCATGCAGAGTCAAGGCAGCTTCTTGCTATTAGAAAATTCAAGTTCAGTGGAGAGACAAACTCTTGTTCTTCTCTTTTGTAATATTCTTGCATCTGATCCTAAGACATGGTACTAGACAGAATTCTGGTATGGAGTGACCTGGCTTAACTACATAGTTGTGTTGAGTGCTGTCAAAAGAGCTGAAACAAAACTTATTTTCCAGAGGAATTTATTGTTGGTGATGTAGATGGCTAAAGCATTGCTGCTTCTCTGTTCTATGTATCCTCACTGGAACATTATTTCCCACTTAAGTAATATAAAGCATTACTTTTTATGTTCTACTCCAGCCAATATAATCACATTCAAAACAAAAACTTTCCCCGAGTTTGTTGTAAGAAAGAAGATCTGGTCAGCTTTGAACCATAGGTCAAAGTGTAACAAATCCACAGGATACTGCAATGGTCCAAGTCTACATTATGTACTAAAAATACTTCTCCTGCTAGACTGCCTTGTGACTGCAGTAATTAAAATGCACAGTCCCAGTAAGATGTTAACTTTCCCTGTGAGCAGGGAGCAGAGTGAGTTGAGCGCACTTGAGGAAGAGCCCTGTGTTTGGTTAGCTGCTCAGAGGAGTCACTGCCCAGTGAGTCATGTTAGTGCTCCACCCGCCGTGGCCTGAACATCAGGGTTTCACACAACTCTTAAAACTGAGGTGCCAACCAGTCTCTAGTCCCGTTGTGATGAAATTGAAGCTTCACCCTTCCTCAAAGCACAGGAGAACAGCAGCTTGTTCTGCTTAACTGCTCCAGAAGGATGGCGTGTCTAACATTTTTCACCATCAGCCTTTTAATCCTTAGGATGAAACCCATGAATTTCAGGTACGGATGGCGTGTGTCCACAGGTTCACAAAATTACACACCAGAACACTACCTCCTCTTTGCAGCAGATTTAAGTGTTCTGCCAAGAAACTGGAGTGACTCAACTAAAAAGGCAGATTTAGTGACCTTCATCCCAGTACATGGAAATAATCACCAAATGAAATTGCCATTCTGGCAGCAAGGATTTAAGTTTCAAATTGCAGATAACAGAATAAGGTTTGTTACTCCCAACAATATAGAACTTTTTTCTGCTGAGACTGATCAGTTTAAAAATAGTGGACCATTACCACCTCCTCCCAAATTTTTATGAAGGCATTTCATAAATATAAATGATAAATAAGATAGTTCATCCTGCAAGTATTAATTTCGGTAAGAAACACAGCATACTTTGATGTGTTTGCATGTTTTACGTGCACTTTCAGAGTTGTGAACAAGCAGTCTCACTGTGCTGGGAAGATGTCAGAGTGAAGCATAATGTCTGTGTGCTAATTAAACTGCAGGTTGTCCAAAGTCACCATGCTCACTGCACAACCCGTAAAGTTTCATTGCCTCTGTACTGCCCAGAGGTGCTTGGATGAAACTCGCTTCCTTTGTTGAAGCTGCTTGAGATTATGTGTCTGAGAAAGGCCCAAGGCAACAAGATGGATGGATTTTATACATTCCTCCAGGTTATACCAAAAGAGAACAAGAGAATCAGTTGTACATTGAATTCCGTTCTGAATATTGTTATATATATTGAGGGAAAAAAAGTGTTCAAGAAATTCATGCTGAGGTAAAAATGCAAGATGAGCTCAACTAAGCCAAGATTAAAAAAAATCTGAAGATGTTAAACATTTTAACATTCTTAATCATTTACATCATTTGAGCCATTAAATACTTGAGTGCTGGGAGCTGGTAAAGAGTTGTTTGAACAAGGTATTTTAAAGCCTAATATTTACCAGGAAAATATGCACACTGCCACAAATAAACATGTAATATAGCAATGTCCAGGAATTTACAAGTCATCTAGGAACAGAAAATGCTGAACACATCACAGAGGATAGAAGTTTTTTATTGTATTAGTGAGATCACTAATATGACTAAATATAATATACGGAAGAGAATTATCTACCTTGACTATGTAAAACTAACTTTGTCAATTATTTGTAGCAGCACGTTCTAAAGAAACAAACAAAAAAAAAAGGAGGAAGTCCCCTAATAAATTCATTCGGTTTACAAATCAATACAGAGTTAAAGCTTGAAATCCTTGGTGATGTTTCTTGACTCCCAAGCTTTTCCCACCAGATTATCTATTGAACTTCAAGTTTTTATACAGATTCCTGTAGAGTGGAACAATTCTAATAGAATAACTTTAGTAATTCCTGTCAACATTTTTCCTCCAGAGAAGGAAAGCCTCCTAGGCAATAGCACAGCCCAGGCTTTACTGTTAAGCAAAATGGTACATTACATTTGTGTTTGAAGTGTTGTCCTTCATAACACTGGCCACTCAAATTTGCAATCAGGCATTCAAAACTCCAAAGTAAGGATCATCCTGTGTCCATTCACAAAGACAGAATGGATGGGATCAGAGAGAGTTTTTAAAAAGGAAAGTCTTCCTACTCCACTTCAAAGCATTTGGCACTGTCCTGTCTTGCATAGGCCTAAACTCACGGACTTTGGTCATTTCAGACACCTCTGCTTTGCAGTGAATCTTTCTACCTACAAAGATATAACCTCAGTCCCTTGTCACCTATCTTCTTCAGGTACTTGCAAGGACTGGCAAGTTCCACAATGACCACAAATTGCTCTTCTTGGAACTTTGCATTTTGTGCACACCAGCTTATAAAACAAAACAGATTTTTAACACTCTAAAAGTTGAATAGCTTTCTTTTTATGTTTTCTTGCTTTTCCTAACAGGGGATGGCAAAGAGTTTCCTGCAGAGGAGAGATCAGGGAAAGAATATGCTTCCCCACCCTGCAACTTCTTTACAGTAATTGACTTATCCAGCTTTGCTGCTTCCTCTTTTCCTCCATTCATGTCAAAACTTACTTCAAAAAACACCTTGATCTGAAAATTTTGAAACATTAAGTGGCTGAAGTTAAGAATATTAAGCTTAAAGAAGAGAAAGGAAAGCAAAACATTTTTATTTAGACTAATAAAAACAAGAGTTCTAATACTTATTTAATGCTCATAATTAACATTTTCAATGAGATCAGGGTCTTTGCTGCACCTTCAGTTTTCACATATATTGACCTTGCCATTGGAACTTAGAATTTAGCATTGAGTCACTGGGGGAACTCTCTAGATTAAAACAACCAAAACAGGATCTACAGATTTGTAACCTGAGTCTCATTCTTAGATTTATCTGGCAAATTACCAGAAGAATGATTTGGGGCAACACTCTCTTTGCATACTCCAAATTCATTCACCAAACTAGATACAGTCATTAGTAAGGTGGGAACAGTTTTGTTGTAGAAGAGGGATGCTTTAATTTTGTTAAAGCAGAGTACCCCCTCAGTACGGCTGAACTGTAGACAGCCTTCTAAAGGTAATGGTATTGGCAGAGACCGTGCAAAGTTACAGCTGATTTGTACTGGCTTTCTTTCAGCTGGAACTCAGTTAACATGAAACATGTCTTGGGGAGAAAATGAGGTTTCTCTTCACATAATTTTAGCAGCAGTAGAGGGTTATGAAATAGAAAATGCCTACCATCCAAATTTTGACCTCAAATTCCATGAATTGTCATTTTGCTGTCCTTTTCTTCTTTGGCAAAGATAGAAACTCCAGTAGCCACACTTGTTTAGCCACAAATGCTTTTCAAACCCTTTTACCATGAACTCAGTTGCTGGCTTTAATTCTCTGAGCTCCCCCTTTATGAGGGGCTAAGGCTATTGACCTTGACTTCCTTTCCCAAACAATCAGAAAATAATTAGATGCATAGAAGTGATACCATAAACTGAATTTACTGTCTCAGAGTCTGTCAGTACCCTGCTGAAGGGATATACACAGCACCACTAATAAACCAGAGACCATTCTGCAGTCCTTCATGGTAAAGCATATTATATGCAACACAAAACCCCACACTTTCAGTGTGCTTTAACAGTTGGAAAAAAAAAAACTGCAAAGAAGTCTGCAGAACTGCAGTTGACTCTCATCCACTCTTTTTTTCCTGATGCCATGTTACACCCCCACCACCCCCCGTTCCAAAAGTGGATTCATTACACAATAAACGAGAAAGTTTTTTTCTGGACAGAAGCCATTGTTGCCACTGCAATGGAACTTTTATTCCAAATACATTCTTACAGTAAAGCTGTATTTTGTTATACAAGTAGATAAACCCAGGAGACAAAAGATTCTCATATTGCATTTTAAAATGTCAGGCTCAACTGAACTGCAGCCGTTCCCATTCACTTCCTAAAGCTTGTTGGGGATTTTTCAGAGCAATGGAAATAACGATGTAAACCAAGTCACGTAAGTAATTAAATTACAGTCCAAGGAAGTTTCTAACACCACAGAAAACTGTATCTGCTCATTCTTCGGGCTCCTTTAAGTGCAGGGTGGCAAAAGTTTCTTTATAAACTCAGAAGTTTTTCGTTGAGAGCAATCTGTGACTGTGTGAGATTTGCCAAGTAGGTTACCATCAGTAGGTCCTGAAAGGGAGGGGAAAAATGCAGTGATCAGAAATATTAATAAATCATAGCCTATTAGAGAGCTGAGTTTTTAACATCTGTGAAGCATTTTACAATCAGCTAGAAGAAATATAATTAGTCCTGAAAGTCCTACCCTGAGAAATGCTTCCCTTGCAGGAAGCTTTTGGTATTTGTGGAATATGAAACACTGCTTGTGAAATTTTAACTTTGAGTTCACCCATGTTAACCAGGCAAGTCAAAGGGTATAAGCAAAATTAAAAATTAGTTCTGGTCTTACAGACTGTGGGTGAAAAACCTATTCAGAAACTTAAGTTTTCTAAAAATCTGTTACAGAAATCAGGTAGCATGCTAAAACCTTGTTCATGTCATAAGTGTTATGCAAAGGGACAGAACCTTCAGCTCAGGCAAAGGAATCTGGCAAGTCACCAGTTATTGCTGAAATCAAAATTATTTAAGTTTGGTAATTCATATTGTCCAATCAGTATGAAAGAAGAATTGGTACTGGTTTTCAGATTGCTTACAAAATTCTTAAGTCCTTAAAAATTCTTTTATCTGCAGTTGCTTGCAAGATTATAGTGAGCTCCTTTATCCACCCTCAGCCCTTAAACACCAAATTACTGAAAATAAAAGGCTGTATTTGCTATTAACATGTTTGTTTGAAAAGACACATCACAGACAAATTCGTGTCTGTATGACAAAATTTTCAAATTCCTAGGAAGGCACAGAAAAAATTTAATTATGCACTTACGTTGATATTGCTGTTCAACATGGTCTCAAAGTCCTCTGGTGAAATCTTTGGCACCTGGTTAATAAGATCCATCAGGAAGCGCCCGACAGTGTTGTCAGCAGCCACTTTGCCAGACTAGGCGTAAGAAACACACACTTCAGCATAAGTGGAACTCAAAGTTTATGGCCCAGAAAGAGAAATAATAAAGAGAAAAACAAGATGCACAAGTTTACATCAAACTTTTCTTCAGGCTGATAAAAAGCTGGCCTTACCAACACGTCCTCAGCGTACTGCAGCACCATGGTCAGGGTATCCTGGATCCTGGCTGAGGCTGACCCCACCTGCTGTAAGTCACTGGACAAGCCAATCACTCGATTAGGGCTAAAGCAGGTCTTCATTATAAGATCCACTGAAAGCAAAAGGAGGATCAGTGAAAAAAACCTGACTGACACAGAAACCAGCTTAAATCCTTAACGTGTTGGAAGATTTTTTTAGGAAAGCTTTAGCAAGACAGTCTGGTTACCAGTAAAATTCCCAGAATGGCAATTTTACCAGGGTAAAAGAAGTATTTGAACAGTGTCACAACAATAGTTATAACCAAAATAGGAAGAAAGCATTCACCTCCTATCCGCTCTGTATCATAATAAACATATTTCACTGTTAGGGGTGTGAACATCACGCCCATAGTTTTACCAGGGACTCCCATTGGGGCACTAGAAAAAAAAAAAAAAGAGAACAACAAAATGTTTTCAGCATGGACATATATAAGGGAGGAAAAAAGGTATTTCCATCTCAATGATCTCTGTTAGCACTAAAGCGTGAACACGAGTAGATTACTCATTCTCACCAAAATCAGCAATTTTAAGACCAAGGATAACTGAGGACAGGAAATCAGTTCTGGTATGCTATTAATTGCTCTTTTTCATCCAAGAATATTCCTAGCTGGTTTGACATTCGTCAGCATGAGTGCATGAAGAACTACATACTATCATCTTAGCCAAAGTTCCTTCTTGCTTTTAGAGCAGGTGCTCTTCTATCCTGAAATACTTCATACTTTAAGGAATGACTGAAGGAACAAGCAATATGACAAAATTCAAGTATAAAGCACTCTCAACACCTTTACTACACCTAATATTCAAAGTACTTCAGTTCATTTAAGCTTTAAGTAAGATGTCATGGAACAGCTCCCATTTTAAAGATGCACAGTCAAGAACTTTCTCTACAAAGAAAAGGGGTTTTTCCTTACAGAGCAGAGCTCTTCAACCAATACTGGGAAGAACTCAGTGAGGTGGAACAGTTTAATTTCTCAATATTTAATCTCCATTGTTAATTTACAAGAATGATGGGGTTAAGGGGAAGAAAGACTCATCAAGAAGATGCTTTTTGAATTGTTTTAACCACACTAATCCTCCAACTTGTATAAATGCACTGCTGAGCAATAAAGCCCTATGGCTACAGGCTAGCATTCAGTCAGCGTGATGGAAGTTAGTGACATTACTGCTAGCTGTGTAAACCCTGTGAAAAGTCCCAAAGATGTTCTGAAAATTGTTTATTAAGTCACAATTCCCCACCCCAATTAGGTTCCAGTTCATGAAGTCTTTCAGCCTACATAAAACAGTCAAGATATTCCAATGAGAAGTAAGACATGATTCCTGGCTTACCACTACATTTAACTACTGCACAATATTGTCCAAAAAAGGACACTGCACCCCACTACATTTCTTTCTAACCTGATGGGGCGTCTCTCAGTAATTCAGATCACTCCCCTCCCAGAAATGCAGCCTCAGAGTACCTGACATAGGCTTTAATGCTCATGCGTGAATTCTGGAGACTTGTGTCCACAGTGAGGTGGATTGGATTGTGTGCTTCTCGGCTGTAATACTCATGGATCAGGACTGAGTGTTCCGTGATGTCATGACCTGTTGCATACCTTCAAAAGAACACAAGTTGAAGAGCCATTCTTTCAACATTCAAGTGCTCAGTGTTTTGTATTGTTGGCATTTAACAGGTTTGTATCCTAAAACACAGATTTCCAAACACTGAGCTGTAGCAGCATACTAAACATAAGTGGTTTAACTACGGATTTTTTAGTTTATGGCCATTTTAATTTATGGCCACCTAAAACTGTAGGAATCACAGGCTGAGCACAGCCATGCCCAAAATATGCACAAGGCCAGCGTTGTACTACCAGCCAGAAAATGTCAGTAGACTGACCTCAGACACCCAATACTCAGTAATCTGTCACTGTGTTCTAGACCAGCTTTTCCCATCTAAGTAAGTCAAAGCATACCAAACAAATTTGGACCAACTTTGTCTTCCACAAATCACACATCTCTCTGCAGGAGGTCTAACTCGTTAATCTAGCTCCTTTAACTGCTCTACAATTAGCATCTCACATCCTCAGGGAAACTGCTGTCACTGGAACTGCACTCTGCTGTGTCAGTAGAAAGCTGTTGAGGAAGCTTGTTCCACAGGAAGAAAACGAAGCTATTTTGTAGGATCAGAGAGGCATGAAAAGAGTGATAAACACACTGTGCCACTCACTCAGACACAGACTCTGTTCCCGTAACACAATACTGATCTTGCTTCGCATCCCACACACAGGTACTTCCAGCAGAGAACTAAGTACTCAAGCTGGTATCAGTGAATCCTCCTGACCCCTTTGATACTTGAAACGCCTCTTTTGTATTCTCCCTTCTTTCTAACCAGTTAACTTCCATGGTACAGGTTGTATTACAGGTAGTAAGTTCTTTTAACAAAGCTGTGCACAAAATTCTCTAAGCCTTCGCTCCTCTATGATACCTTGCTAGACATAAATAAAAGCAAATCCTGTAAGTTTCCAATACTGTCTATTCCTTGTATGAGCTGCAGGAGCTTTACCAGTGACTGTACAACGAGAGTTGCAAGATCTGACTGTCACAGGCATTACTGTTTCTGCTTCTCCATCTGTGACAAAGTGAATTATGTATTTTAAGTAATTTAAAGAATCAACATAACTAATTGCATGTTCTTGCAGAAGGAGAACTTACCAGCCCAAGATGATCTCGTTAGGAGACACCTTCTTGTGCAACTCATACATATTTTTGGCAAATTCCATATCCACAGCCACCTGAGAAACGGGACAGTGCCGAGACAGCTGGTTACAGGGTGCTCATCCCGGAGGGCAACACAGGCACCAGCCACCAGCAGCGGGAGCGCGGGGGTCGCGCCCCGCCGAGAGAACCCCCGCTCCGCCCGGGCCGCCTCCGTACCTCATCCTCGGACTCGTTGTGCGGGACGGAGAAGCAGTTGGTGACCTCCACCGAGTGCTTGTCCACGGTCCCTGCGGGAGGGAGACAGGGAGGAAGGGAGGGCAGCGCGTTAGGGGGGCGCCGCGGGGAGGGCGGGCGCTCACCCCGAGGCTGCGGAGGGCAGGGCACGGCGGCGGCTCTTACCCAGCAGCGTCCCGATGACCCGCGCCGCGCCCTCGTTGCGCCGCTCGAAGCTGTCCACGATGGAGGCGAGCACGACCGGGTGCAGCCGCACCACGCGGCCGCCGGGGAAGGGGCCCGAGAGCGCGGCTGACAGTGGCGCGGCCGGTGGCGGGGCCGGCGCGG
>VZTD01003771.1:1618380-1841881 GCA_013397725.1 Rhagologus leucostigma
GCGGGAGGAGCCGCACAGGGAGCTGTGGCCGCCATTTTGCAGGAGAGAGAGGGTGGGTTCTCCGTGCCCACAGTAATTGGCTGACCCGAACGTCTGTCAGGCAGCGCTGCCTTCCTATTGGCGAGACGGGCGCAACGAGGCCATGTGTTAGCCAATCCGAAGCGTTCGATGAGGGGAGGCTCTCTGATTGGAGGAAGCGCGCACCGTCTGTGACTGAATCCTACTCTTGTTCCCACCCTCCCGGGGCCGGAAAGTTTCTCAATTGGGCTCTCGCATTCCCCGCCTCCCTCCCGTCCGCTCTCCTACTGGCCAGCAGCGGCCTCCCCGCCCATCTGCCGGGCCGTTTATTGGCTGCGGAGACACCGCTCACCGTTGCCCAGGGAGGTTGTTGCGGCGCCTGGCTGTGCGGTGCCGCGCGCGCCCCGTGAGGGGCTGGGTGAGCGCCCTGGTGCGGGCGGGCTGGGCAGCGCAGGGCCGCTGTGCCGGGGCTCAGGCGCAGCACAGGCGGCCGGTGCTGCCTCACGGCTCTGTGGTGGTGGAGCGGCTCCAGTAGAGCTGTATGCGGGGCTATGCAGCCCTTGGGGTCTTGGCCCCGTGAGACAGGCAAGTGCTGTTAGTCCTGTTCGCCAGGTCTTTGCCTCAGTTGCCTCAATAGAAGAGTAAGTGGTTGTCACGTATTATGTAGAGAGCAAATGCCGATTACCTCTATCCAAGGTTTAGTGACTACCCAACAAATTCACTTACTGGATGACATTTGCCTGTTATTTGTAGTGCCCCGTGTGTTCACTCTCGAGCAAGCTCGAAGCTGTGCAGGTGGGGCAGGTAATGCTGAGGTGGTGAAGCTTCATCGCAGTCTACACCTTCCTCAGGAGGGGAGGCGGAGGGGCAGGCACTGATGTCTGTGGTGACGGGACAGGAGCCAAGGGAATGACCCGAATATGTGTCAGGGGAGATTTAGTCTGGATATTAGAAAAAGGTTCTCCACCTCGGGGATGATTGGGCACTGGAACAGGCTCCACAGGGGAGCGGTCACAGCACCAGCCTGACAGAGTGCAGGAAGTGTTTGGACAATGCTCTCGGGCACATGGTGTGACTCTTGGGAACGGTCCTTTGCATGGCCAGGAGTTGGACCTGTGGGTCCCTTCCAGCTGAGGATATTCTGTGAAACGAAACGTGTGCTTTCAATAACTTCATAAGAAGTTTGGATTATTGTAGAAGTTTGTTTTCTCTTTGTTAACCATTTTATCATGACGGATGGCTTTTGGAGTTTTCTCTGCTTTGTTAGTTGAGGCCTGAACGTCATCAGTTCCTGAGCAGTTTCAGCTATGTCATTGAAGAAGGTTCCTGAGTATTAAAGAAGCACCTCAGGAAAAGGATCACATATTCTGCCTATGCGGAAGCAATTTACTTCTTTTACATAAATGGGGAACACCTTTCAAAGCTACAAAGGAGAGCTAATGCATGGGAGCATGAACAGATTTTTATCTCTTCATAAAAGCATTTCCAAATCTGTGTACCAGTAAAAACTAATCTATTCTTAGGCTTTCTCTGCGCAGCCTTCATTTCTTGTAGGTGTGCCTGGGTCAAATTGCATAAAGCTTTAAAAGGTTTCTCTTCCCAGAGCTTTGATGTGTCATTGAGAAGTCTAATGTGTGAGGTGTTCTTGTTAGAGAGCAGTTGTTTGATCTCATTCTTGTTTGCATCAAACTGGGCTTGGTGCTTAATTTGACATAGTCAGCTGCAGAGTCATGTGCAGCAAGCAAGGCTCTATAAGAGCCCATTATACTTTTATGTTTCCACCTTAAAAATTGGGCAACTTAATATGGAGCTGCTTCAAAACTTAATATGGAGTTGTGCTTCAAAACTGGCAACTGTGATAACCTTCTTTTAATATGTTGATGTCAAGTTAGCTGCACAGGGTGCCAGAGAGTGTATATAGTGAGTGAAGATGGATAGCCTGCATCTCAAAAGTCGAAGATAGTGGTTGTTGGCTCATACAAAGCCCACTTAATACAAAGACTGTATAAATCTAATGATAAGAAAATCAAACATGTGATCATGCTTGGAGCAGATGTGTCCAACTACGAAACTCTTTTTTCCTTGCTAAATGACTGCTGAAAAATGAAGACCTTTTTAATTAATATTGTTTCACAAAATATCAGTTTACTTTTAGAGGAGGGTAGATACACTTATCAATGGTGCCTATTGATGAAAACTTGACATCCATCTAGTGATATGATTAAGATGTTCGGATACTACCCCACTACAGTAGAATCTGTCTGCCTAGAGGGACACAGAGAACACATTCACATGTGTACATGGATCAGCACAGTAACTCAGGGCCTTCTGATTTTACAGTTTCCCTTGCTAGGTTTCCCTGCCTCTGATTTCGGTGGTGAATATAATTATCTTCCAGCTCTGCTCCTGTATGATTTCTCTTAATAGTCCTTGATTATGACTGAGTCATTATTATTGCATTTGCTGTCATGTCAGCTGCATTTTCACTGATGATGTTTAATTTCTTTATCAGTAGCCATCTTCTTATCTTGCTTGTATTACTGGAATTAACATTATCTCTTGCTCTAAGGGATATTTGTTACATTGCATTAAGGTAAAATAAAATATGTACAACTTATTTGAGTCATCATTTCAGGATGTAGTTTTAGCTGGTTAGTTTCATGGGATTGAATCTGGTATTTTTATTCCTTTATTATAAGAAAGGTTTCCCGTTGTACATTCTGTCTACCAAGTTGGAAGAAGACACAGTCAGGTGACCCAAACTGACCAAAGGGATATTCCAGACCATATGACATCATGCTCAGTATATAAAGTGGGGAGAAGAAGGAAGAAGTGGGGGATGTTTGGAATGATGTTTTTTTGTCTTCCCAAGTAATGGTTACATGTGCTGGGGCCCTGCTCTCCTGGGGATGGCTGAACTCCTGCCTGTCCATGGGAAGCAGTGAATTAATTCCTTGTTTTGTTTTGCTTGTATGTGCGGCTATTGCTTTCCCTATTAAACTGTATCTCAACCCAAGAGTTTTCCAGCTTTTACCCTTCTGATTCTCTCCCTGATCCCGCTGGTGGAGCTGTGAGTGAGCAGCTGTGTGATGCTTGGCTGCTGCCTGGGGTTAAACCATGAAAGGATCCATTCGTTCTGCCTTCTATCCAGGACTTTTATATGATGCAGTCATGGGCAATGGTTTCAGGTTGCGGGTTGTGAGGGGTTGGTTTGTTTGTTTGTTTGGGGAGTTGTTTTGGATTTTTTTTCCTATTAAAAAAAGATAATAGTTCCCTTATTTGGTCTTAATTGAATGTCTTGGATACTCATGCATTTGGGATTGCCAGTAGATGAAAGACAGCTGTTGACAGCCACCAGCTCCCAGTGCAATGCATCAGCTGACTCACCTTCATCATTTCAGCAGAAAGGATTCAAGCCCTTCCCTGCTTTTGTGTAATGTTTTATGGGGCCACCTTAATTATCAGAGAAATAACACGGACACATAGGACTACTGAGGTAATGCTTAGAGTGAAAATCCAAATACCACCTAAAAATAATGAGGCATAGTGTTAATTGCATACCACACTGATAAAAGAATATACCTTTGCTAAAGTTAGAGTGGCAATGGAAGTTATCATTCGGTGATCAAAAATAGAACACTGGGGGCTGCCTGGTGCTTTTTAGTCGCTATGTGGAAATATAGAGATCCAAGCTAAAGTAAAAGTACACAATAAAACTTGCCGTGAAAACTAACAGAGAGCGATGCCCACAGGCTGGCATGCATAGGGCAACAGATACTTTCACGGTCAGAGTTTTACACTCACTGAGGAAGGGAAAATGGAAACACATACTCAGTAGAGGATGGCTGTGGAAATAAAAAAAACACCCAAATGGTACAAATGTTTGGCTCAGAGAAGTGTTGAAATTTTTAAATTGCTGAAATATGTCCCAAAACCTATTTATTTAGCTGCTTTTATTTAGTTCTTGTATGTAGAATTCCATTGCTTCCCGTGACCAGTGATAGATCTGTCAAAAAAAGATAGGTGAACTACATTTAAAAACCACAGTAAAAGTAATTTTGATTTGAAAGGCAGATTTTTGTTGTTGCAGTACCATAGCCCCTCAGGCATCAGTGGCAATGTATCAGTAATAACTTGGAACAGGCTCTTCATGAAGAGAAGGTGGGTCTGGTGGTGTGCTTTTTTTTTGTTGTAATTTTGTAAATCACTGTATACTCTGGGGATCCATGGCTAACTTCTTTTATTCCAAGCGCGGAAATAACCTCAAGTTGCACCAGGGAAAGGCTTAGATTGGATAGTAGGAAAAATTTACTCACTGAAAGGGTTGTCAAACATTGGAACAGGCTGCCCAGGGAAGCAGCATGTGTAGATGTGGCACTTGGGGAAATGCCTTGGTGGTGGACTTGGCAGTGACAGGTAAACAGTTCAACTTGATCCTCTTAGAGGTCTTTTCCAACGTAAATGAATCTGTGATTCTATGAAATTGTGCAAGTGTCTTCTGTTGTCTCATACCGTGCCGCTCCCCTAGTCATGCGTTCACCCTGTTTTCCTGGATGGGTTACCTGACTGAAAATGCTAGTCCTAGTATTCTGTATAAACGCATCAGTGTATTTGATGGTGAAGATACCGATAGATCTTACCGCAGCTGGCGCTGTGCCGGCGCTCCGGGGCCGGCTCCCCATGCCCGGGGCACGGGCCGCGCTCCCCGCCAGAGGGCGCGCGCCGCCCGCCGGGCCCCGCGGGGCCTGGGCTGGAGCTCCGCGCCGCTGCTGGCGCTGCGGATCTGCTCTGCTCCGACACGCACCGCGGCCTTGGAGCCCCGTAGTGCTGACTGACTGGTGACTTCGCTCTGCCGCCTTTCAAGTAAGTAGCGTAAGTGGGAATTTGTGCACACAGCTTTTCCCAGCAGTGTTTATTACGTGTATTGCACTTAGCAGTTTATTTCTTAAGTTAGTAACATTAAGGTTGAATCAATGAGGTGGAATTTGTTAATTTTACTGTAATTCTACCTTAATTCTTCACAATTAATAAAATCCTACCTTAATTTCCCATAAGAATGTCATGGAGAGATTTACTTATGGATGTGAAGACTGCGCAACCTTGAGATGTGATAAGATAGTATAACGCCAAGTTTTGCTGAAATATGTGGAAATGAAAGGTGTTTGGGGTCTTTGATGAGAGATGAACTTCCCAATCTCTCAAGACATTCCTGCTTCTTGATGATCTGTGATAATGATTATTTTCTGCTTTTGACTCAAATCATGGACACGGTCAGCTTTCGAATGAGAGGCATTTTATATATACTTGTACTTAAAACTAAGATAGAATGTGCTTGCACTGACCTAGCAAAGGAGTTAGGTGCACTAACCCTGCAAGATCAAACCTTGTGTCTTTATATTATATTCTTCCTGCCTATGCCATGCAGTGAGAACTGAAGAAAACCTAGATATGGCTCTTGGCTTTTTTTCTTCCTCAGGGAGCACAGGGTAGAAGTGTGGCAGCACTACTGTCCTTTCCATGTAATCAACTTGAATAAGTAATCTCTGGCAGGCAGCCTTAAACACAGTGTTCCTTTGTCTGGTAACTTGCAGCTACTGTGTTTGACTTAAAAGCATTTGTAAAAGAGAAGAGCTGTGTCCTTGAATACCCGACATCCAAATAAAATGAAGTGTAATGCCACTGATAGCAGATAAGTGTGAAAGTTCTTGTGCAGGCAGATTTCAAATATTAAAAATTTCTAACACTTCCAACAGCTAATGTGTCAGTGTGCTATTTGTTGGGAAGATAATCTCTTTTCCCAGTCCCTTGTTCTTATACAATCACTTTACAGCTTTACTTCTCTTATCAGTAAGCATGTTCTTTTCCTTGGTGTCCTTTGTGGCATGGGTCAAAGTCACCATTTTCTGTACATTTCAGCCCAGACCAAAATTGCATATATCCTCGAAAGTGTTGAACAAGACCTTTGCGATTGGCGATGTTCGCTGTGTTGTTCAGCACAAACATTTGCTTTGGTGTCTTGAGACAAAATCTGCATGCGGAAGTGAAGTAACTAGAATGGAAAATACCTATTTCATTTGATGGTGGAGGGAAGCCTGCCAAGATATGGAATGGGAAAAATGTTGTTGTTTTGTGAACTCCAAGAATTATATGATTTTTATATCACCAGAGTCTGAGAGTGTTTTCTGTCCCTTCACAGCTCTGCACGTTTTTTCCAGTTTGAGGCAGCTGCATCATGATGTGTTGGATGAATAAGTGGGCAATGAGGGAGAAGGTAAGAAGATAATGATTTACATATAGAAATGGGAGCTGGAAAGGAACAGTGGTAATAAAATCTAGGGGACAGTTTCTGTGTAGGAGCCTGGGAGACCTGAGGGCCCAATGTGTTTCTGTTACTGGCATTTGGGCGATGTTAAGGCAAGGCATCCAGATAACTGAAAAAATGTCAGAGACATGCTTTGTGTAGTGCTCTAGCTCTTACAATGTGAAGTGTTTGATAACAACTAGGATAGTATTATCCTCCTGTCTGTGCCACTGACTTTGGGGAAGTCATTTAACATTTAGATCTCAGTTTTCCACTTCTGCAAAATATGACTGATTATACTGTAGAGGACAGGTTTATATGTAGGATATGCACAGAGAGTTTACTGAGGAAAGGCAGGAAAGACCTTACCCTTTGAGGAAACAGCTTTGAGAGGAAGATGAAGAGGGCATTTCCTGACCCAGAGACTGTGCACTTTGGAAAGGGAGGAAGTCTTCAACTAGCCTAAGCAGAAGGAGAACAGTATTGTCTTCATACTGTTTCCCAACAATAAATAATTCTTCAGCTGAGATGAGTTCGTGCTGCTGAGATCTCAGGTGCAGCAGCAAAATTTGATTTAATTTTGTATCTTTGCTAAATGCTGTCCTAACCAATCTGTCTAGATTTGAAATACCATGAGCGCTGACATATGAATTCGCCTTCTATATTCTGATTGCCAATTTGCCTTTCTGCATCAGAAAGCATAATACTGCATTGGCTGAGTGAACTGCATCATGCTGGTTGGACTGTTCTGCGCAAACAAAGAGTTGATTCCAGCTGCCCAGTACTCCATCTGAATCACAGGTCTTCATAGCACTGCTCGAGTTACTGTGGCAGAGAGGGGAGAACATCAACATAGAGACACCGTAGATAAACACAGTTAATTAGACTGTTCGGGTTTGATTTCCAGGCCCATTTTGAAAAGTCAAATTTCTGTTTGCAGCTACAACTTCACAGCTTTTACAGTGTAATTTGACATGAAAAATTCAGAATTTCCACAGTTGTTTTTAGATTTTCTGTGGATTTTCTGTTCTAATTCTCTCAAACATTTGGGATTTGCCATTTGCTATTCTGAATGACATCCCTTTGCATATATTTTTTTTACATTGTAATAAAAAACAGGCTGATCCATCACCAAAATATCATCTCAGTCATTTGTTTCTGTAGCTAGCAGCAAGGCTGCCTTCTACCAATGGCAGATTTATGGGAGTTATCCCTCACCATGCCCTGTCATCTTCCCTTATCTAGCTCTGCCTAGAAATCTTTCTTTTTCATCCTCTGCCCATTGAAGTTTATAGTGAATTCTGCCTTTTTCTGAAAATACTGTAAAACTTCTCTCCCAGATTCTTTTGTTGTTAGGCATTTTCTTAACCAAATATATATACATTGCCTTGTTTTTAAATGTGACAGTATGTTACACTTCGCCTGTGTGAAACTTAGAATATTCTGCAGAGTTCATTAACAGAATGGTCAGGTTCTGGAATTACATTTTATCTTAAAGACAGTGGAAGTCACAACCTTTTGCACTTTTATGTCTTGTCCCAGACTGACAAATATAAGAAGAAAATCTCTTACTCATTTCTGAAAGAAAAGATTCTTGAATGGAGGGAGAAGCCTACCCAGAAAAAGAAATTGCTTTGACTTCCTAGTAAGAAGTCTCCCAATGGATTTAAAAGATAAGATTATGTAGGTGTTCCAGCCTTCCTATTCAATTTTCTTTTACCTCATTTGTTGTCGTAAAAATTAGTTAGACAAAAAGGTGATACTTCTCCAATAACTTCTGGCCAAGAGAATGAATCATGGATAGTATTTCTGTAGTCTGTCCTTTCTCTTGGGTGACTGCCCGTGTTTGGAGCCTGGAATCTGTGTGTTCTCTCTGTGGTGATTGACAAGAGAAGTACCCCCGAAGGCAATTCTGTCACCTTGCTGAAGTCTGATGCAGGTGCTCTGTAGCAGTTGCCCCCCTAAGCCACTCTCAGTATTGTTTGTACAGAGAGCCTATAGAGCCTAGATGTCTAACATAGGCATCTAATTTACGTGCCTAATGCAAACTATCTGAAGGCAGCCCTGACCTGTGAAAACAGGGTGGCATCAGCTTGTGATAGTGCTGGCCAGCAGTGGGGTAGCTGAACTTTGAGTATTTGGGAATGAAAGGGATTCTGGGATAGCAGCTTGCTCTTCTGTTCTTGCTTCTACACTCTAATCACTGTATTCTAGTTCATTAATGCATTTCATTTTATTCTGAGTGTATCTGTCCCCATGGCTTCAAATATCTCTTGTCTTTATAGCTAAAATAAAGTATCTCTCTCAAGGATCTGATTTTTGGGGAATGGCTTTGTTTGTTTGTTCCTGCTTTTTCTTTTTCCTTTGCTTTTTAAAAAATATTTTTAGTTTTAGTAATTGAGTGAGTGATTAGAAACAGAAGAACAGAAGCTAAAGTCACATTTGGGAGCAGCACAGCATCACTCCTGCAAAACGAATGTCTAGAGTGTTGGATGCTCTCAGAGTTGTAGAGGTCAGATGTACATTGTGTCCCATGGAACCAAGTCAAATTTACCTCAGTTCCTGCACTGAGTCCTGTATTGGCTGATGTGGCTTTTAAAGACACCTGGTCTATAGGAAACACTAAATCCAGGGGCAGAGGTCAAATACTGGTCATGTGAATATAGCCTAGAGTCTTTCTGCATCAGAGTAATACAGGGATAATAATGCTACCATGCTTTGCAAGACAATTATGGGGCCAATTATTTTAGTTAGTTAGAAGTTTGGATGTGCTGTCCTGGGAGATGTACGAGCACAGCAGATAAATAGAGGGAGTGAAAAATGCTTCTCCATATTTCTTCTGTAATACATTTCTGAGACTGGTAGTATGCGACCTTCAGCAGGGTTTAAATTCACTCTCTTGAAAAGAAAAGCATCTCTCTCTCTCTGTGGTACTGCTTGCTGTTTCCCAGTTTGAAATCAACTAGCAGAACCCCAGAGGGTTTCTCAAACAGCTAACCATTAAACACAGTCAGGAACAAAGATCAATTGAAAACACATTTAGAATTAAGCTTCCTGGCCTGCTTTTAATTTCTTCAAATCAGCATTGGGAGTTATTACTGTGGTCAGTCTGGCCTTTTATTGTCCTGTATCTTATTCAAATAAACAGCTTCAGGGATGCCCAACTGCTTTCTGGTTGAGTTGTGTTGTTTTTTTTTTAATATCTTCAAATATTCCCAAAGTTATTAAAGGATTATGAGTTTAAATGCAGAAGGCATTAAATAGAATCATGTTATTGGAAACAGAGCTATATTTATGAGTCTAGAGGGAGTTTGCAAGAAACTCACTTTGCAAGCAGAATTTGGGTCATGGCACCTTAAAGCTTCTGTAGCTTTCTTGAGTCTGGGATCTGGATTTCTGGCAGACTGAAATATTATTTCTGTTCAGATAGAGCTATACAGACACAAAAGGGTATATAGCTCCAAAGGGTTTACAGTTCAGATAGAAATCAGGAATAGTCAGTGGTTTGGCTCAGCTTACCTATGCCTTTAGGGGACAGAAGGGGAATCCTAAACGTAGTTTGTAGCAAGCTCTGAGCATTAAAATTACTGAAGCACCTGCAGTTCTGTTCATGGCTGTCCTGAGCCCTGAACTCTTTCTCTTGTGTAAGGTGCCATGCTACTGTATTGCCATCAGAAGTATGATGCCAAGCACGTAATTTTGTTGCAAATCTTGCAATAATTGCTGGGTTTGGCTTTAGGTTTTGTTGAATTTTTTGGTTGGTTTTTTTTTTGTTTGGTTGGTTTTTTTTCCTTTTATTTTGGCTTTTTTTTTTGGCTTTTGAGACAAGCTACTGTGGTCTACTTTCACAGTTTAGAAGATTGCTAGGATATTTGAGTGTTAAAAGCTGATGGCAATATAGCATCGCTGTCACACACCCCCATCAGAGATCTCAGGCTCTGAGTCAGTATGCTGAATCTTTTTAAGGGAATAGCATTAGTGATAGCTTCAATATACAACAGAGTATTCATTATGAATGATGGTAGCCCAGAGCCAGCTAATTATACTTGCAGGGTGGTTTCCCTCAAAAGCAGATGTTGGACAGATGGTAGTCAGATGATCAGTCATGCCACCATCTACAGTAAATCTGAAGGCTCTGGGGAAAAAGGTAACGTGTGGAACATACTTCTCATTTCTGTGGGAGCCTTGTACTTTTTTATGGGTATATAAAGGCTCACAGAAATGTATGAGTTGTTGGTTGAGAACTGTAGAGCTGCTGGTGTTTGGCTACAGCAAGTTAGCAAAACTTAACCTTGATGTGCTTGTTACCCTTGCGTGACTGTGAATCCTATAACAGAACTCTCCAAAGGTGATGAGACTGCATGCTAGCCAGAGTTTTGCAGAAACCTTTCTTAGGCTGGAAACTTCTTCATTTTCCTTTTATTTATTTTCCTTGAAAACTTTTATATGCTTTTTTTCAGTCTGCTTTTCATGGCAGCTCTCTATACTGTTGTGTTGCATGTCAGTATCATGGGAAGAGTATTTCAATACTCTCTTGCAACTGAGGTACTCAGACACAACTGTCTGCATAGTGACTTGGAGCACAGTCCAGTATTTAACATGGCTTGCATTAGGTAGTGTTCAGTCTTTATCGTCTTTGTTCAGCATGGAAACTAGAACTGTATTTCCTGTGTAATAGCAAGCCTTTCCTAAGACATAATTCTGACCGTGGGTTCACAGCAGTGCTGATTTTAATATATTTTAGTTGTTGCTAAACACATTTGTTTTGTCAGCTGAAGTCAAATTACAGGACACATGCTATGCAAAGAGAACATGGTGCTTAATTGTTTTAAGTGGTATGTCCAGTTTGTGTCACCACAAGTTCTGGGTTTTGGGGTAGAATTTCTGCAAAGGCTCAAGGACTGCCCCATTAAAATGAAATCTTTGGTTTCCATTGCCCTTTAATCAAATACAAACCAGAGCTTCCAGGGATTGTAATAATGTATCAAGTTGAATTTGGCTCTTTTGCAGCCCATCAAAAGAAGTTGTCCTTGACAAAAACAATATTTTAAATATCTGCTCACAAGCAATAGAGCCAAAAGGCTTCTATTTCATTTGGCAAAATACCGTCCCGAGAACAAGACTGTGACCTGAAGCAGAGCCAAAATAAGCTCTAACAGATGCTTAGCCTAGAAAGCACTAGACTGAATGGCTAAAATTGTTAAAGAATATATAAGAAAACGGAAGGGCAGCTACCTAGTTCTGCTTCTGACTTGCTGTGTAGGCAAGCTGCACCCCTTCTGTTCTAGTGCTCTGCCAGCTAGAGGACCTATCTCATCTGTCTGCCACCTCACTTCAGCTTCTGGGCCTTAATCCTTTTCTGGCTGTGAGGGCTGCTGTAGTCAACAACAGAGCTTCTGTTCATAATCGCAGAGGAGTCTAATTTTGTCCTTTCCCAATAGACTCTGTTTAGCTTGAATAGTGAAAACTCAGAGGCTTTGGTCTGGCCTTCCATTCATACTTTCCATACTGTATCTAATACTTGTGCTTGAAAAAATGTTTCAGATGCTCGTAAGAGTCAAGAATTACAAAAATCTATGCTTCTGTGATGACTGAAGTTGATCTCATTGGCCGCACATTTTTCCTTGCCTTTTTATTTGCCGGTTCTGGCCTTCATCTGTCCTCATATAGTGCCATCTTTGCTCTCAGATCTGGAGAGAAAGTTAATAACTTTCTTGGTGTCAATTCTGTTAGTGCAAAGAAGGGGTGTGGGACTCTGAGGTAAGGACAGAGCAGGACTGTGCTGGCCAGCAGTTTGGATTGGTTCAGGCTGTGTTAAAAGTACAGCCTGATGATGCTGTTCTATGACAGTTTCTGTGAAACTGCAGCTTAAACACGTGGTCATTCTCCAGATCCTGACAGTGAGAGGAGGTGAGGACAAAGAAACCAAACAGCTTTCCTGGGGCACAGAGATGCCTGATTCATAACTAGAACTGAGATGATGGGTTCTTAAGTCAGACTGTAATCACAGGTATCACAAGGATACAAGCAGCTATTTGCTGCTCTTCTGGAGACGGTCAATCAGTCTGGATACCTTTGTTTGAGTTAAGAAATACCAAGTGTCTGCTCAGGAGAAAAGCTAAAGAAATGCTGGTTGTGCTGCAGTAGAGGTTGGGACAGATTCTTATCTCATTGACTGTGATGCATGCCTGGGTAGGCCTTCTACCCAGTGTAATTGATACCAGGGTGTCTTGTGAAATTAAAATTTTCTAGAGCTTGAGGCAGAGAGAAGATCAAGTGGCAGGGATATCAACCCTGTTCATACATCTCTAAATTTCTAAAGGAACGGGTGTTTGTGTATGTGACTTTATTTACTTGGACTGGCTTTGACACTTGGTTTCTTCCCTCAGCAAAGTTCAGTAGGAGCTCTGCCTTTATTGCCCCCGGGAAGCCTGTGCCCATGGAAATAACACAGTGTGGTTGATCTTCTTTGCATAAACTCCAGCATGGCTGAATCCAAGGAACAGGTAATCTCATTCCATAACTACTGTCATCTGAAATCCAAGATCCCAGTGGAGAATAGTGATGGAGAAAGATTGCTGAAAAAGAAGAGTAATTTTCACTTAAAAATACTCAGCATATGCTTTCTCAGAAGCATGCTGTGATGTGATATATATTAAAATAAGTTAACATTAGTGGCCACGGAGCACTCCTAATGAACAGGAGATATCCTTTGAATGGTGTTTGTTGACCATTTTTTCAATATCTTCTCTTGGGGGTTCCACAAGCACTAATTTGGGCTTGTCACAATCCTGGTAAATTTTTAACCTGGTATTACTCTAATGAGGTGGTATGAGCATGGTGATAGCAGACAAAGCTCTTCGGAAGTTAGGATCAAGGGGAAGCCATTGAAAATCTCAACTCAATAAAGAGCATCTAATTGTCCCTAAAAGTCTGACATTGTACTAAATATGCATCAGCACTGTGTTACCAAGGATGCATCCTGGGAGAGAGCACTGCCAAAAATCTCTTTCCCAGTATTTCCTAGGATTCAGTTTGGCCACATCTTGAACAAGATCACTGCACTGCCAACTGCTTGGTTTGTATGGCTTCGCTAGAGCTGGCTTTGGGAGACATCTGAGCTTTATTTTGCTCACTGCTCCAGACCTTGTGAGGTCTGGTAGAAGAGGAGGCTTTCTTCATCCTATATTTAAAGAAGCCTCAGTGGGTTGCTCTAAAGAACTGGAGTATTGGCTTCAGCTTCAAGTTAATGAAACCAGCAACGTGCTGTGGGATGCAGCAGCTGACAGGCTAGTGGTTCAGTCTCTGTGAAAGTGAGAGTAAGCCTCCAATACCTGATTTCAAAGAACTCCTACAAGTTTGGTTTTGACTCTGCATTTAACAGTGAGCGGTCTAGGACATAAATAATCTATTGAGGTTTCATCTACCTGAAGCTAGATCTACTTGCTTTAATGTAACTGTAAGGAACTCTGTCTTCACAGAGGAACTAAGCATAATCTGAAACCAGCTGTCTGTCTATAAGCACAGACAAAATCACAACAAGTAAGACATGCTGATTATTGGCTAGAAAACGCCAGGAAAAGTTAGGTGGCTCAAGGAGCAGCAGGCATGTTATTCTCTGTAATGACAGAATTTATTTTCCAGTCTGGTTTGACCTCAGGTTGTATTGTTCATTTCCTTATCAGAATTGGTGGTCTGTAAGCCTAGGACATCATCTTTTAAATAATTCCTGTATCATTTATCACAGTTTTTCTCTCCATCTCTGGCATTGTGAAACCCTTCAATTCAACAGAACCTAAATTGCTGAGGTCATCCTCTTTGGTGTACTTGTAGGGTATTTAAGTGCTGCCCTTAAGAAGCCATTTACAATGCTCCGAACACTTACTGATGCTCTACAAAACCAAATTACCAGCGGTGTTTATTCTTGGGCATTATTAATTTGAAGTATTTCTGGCTCATAGGAAATTTTAGCTCAAGTCTATCCCAATTCAGTATAAAACCAGTGTTTGCAGTTATCTGCAAATCAGATTTTTACATAACCCCTTGGAAATGGCAATTGCTACATGAAATAATTTGTTTCCATATTACACAATGAAGGGTTGAGCAAGCCAGAACAGCTGATTAGAACTGGGAAGATTTGAGATTCCCAGCCCAGAGCTTCTGCTTTGTGAGGAGGAGTACTGGAAGCCCAGAAGGTCTGTGCTTTGCCTTGACTTCTCTAGGTTCTAGGTTACCTTGGAAAAGAAGAGTCAGGGCCTTTACTGCCTGTAGTCCTGGTTAGTGCACTAAATTACTGGATTAGTCAGACTAGAGTAGAAATTAGATTAGATAGGGCTTGAGCTAACTTGATTTCTTTTTCATTTTTTGACCAGGTTTACCAGTGAGGTCCTACCTGCTTGTAATCTTCTAGTAAATGGCAAAACAGAAGAATTGTGTGTATACAGAATTGTAACAGGATGTGTTTTTACCTGAAGAGGTACTTGGGTTTCTCAGTCCTGAGCCTGGGTTGAAATTTAGCACAGAGAAGTGCACTGGCAACTAGAGAAGAATAAAATACAGCAATGCATCTTATTTGGGATGCACGCTTGCACTGGGAATATGTGATCCTGTTCTACTCTTAGTTTTTGATGTGTGAGTCAGGAGTGAGGAGGGTGAGAATACTAATGCATAAACAAATATAAGGGTTGCAGCTCATGGCAAGGCACGGTGTGCTTAAAATGTCTAATATGACACAGATTAAACCAATTTGGTTTTCCATTAAAGAGAAGCTAATAATGTGCTTATAAGCATTTTTTTCTGACTATCTTCATGCAGTTTATGTCTGTAGAGTGGGAGATACCTGCATAAGGTTAGATACTGTGTTGTGAATAGAACAATGTGTTTTAGGGTAGTGAAATCCTTAGTGCACTGCCAGGTGTTCTTGGTCAGTCAAGTTTCAGCTGCTTTTGGTTTATCTAAGACATGCCTGTTGTATGAAAACTGGTTGTGATTTAGTGTCCTAAACCTTACTTCTGAAGTACTGTGATCCAGTAGAAGGATTTTTGAAGTCCTGGGTTCATTCATCTGAATCCTCTAAAGCATTGGTGTCAGGCTGTTCAACATGTTCCTTGAGCACAAATTTAGTCAAAATTGTACAAGTGTTCTGTATGCAAAATTGCAGGAGTGTTTCTGTGAAAAGCTATTGTAACTCCATCTGGCTATGTGAATCATCAGAATTAGTCAGATTGTGGCATTACATGGAATAAAAAAGCTGTTTCTTACTTAGGAGGAACTTGTCTTGAAAGTTTTGGCACCTTTTTTTTTGATAGCATTGTTTGTGTTGCATTTTAAGCCTGTTGTGTTTTACTGACATTTCCTGTTTTCACTTCTGCTGATGAACTACAGTGTCATTTCCGTCCCATAGGGAGGACAGAAAGGAGTTCATCTTCCTTTATGTTGTAAGTAAATGGTCCCATGTGGTGGGACTTTTAAGTCCCTGCTATTTGTAGCAGGAAAATAATGAGGGTCATATATCAGCTCTCTAGATGCCTGTCCATATGACTGAATGAGTTGAAAGTTGACGATTTTGTATTATAGTAATTTTGAGAACTTTATTTGGGCAAGTGACTTTATTTCTTGGGGTTCCTGACATTTGGCAACTGTATGCAAAGCAAGCAAGTGAATATGAACTGCCACATTTGGTTGGTTTTGGTTTACAGGCCAGCCAGTAATCCATACTTGCAATTCCTTCTCAACTATTGCAAGGGATGGCAAGATAACTCTGCACCATGAAAATGTCTTTCCAAAGGAATAAAGCAGCTCTGTTATCTAAACGTACCAAAACTAATAGTAAATAACACATTCCCCTGTATGTCATCTGTGACCTTTTCAAACTGAGTGATGCAGCTTGAGGACTGGCTCCATGAACATCTGAAGAACTGATAGATCCACCCTCAATCCAAACATCTCTGGGTGGTTCTCCTGTCCTCAGAGGAGGGAAACCAATTCTAGGAGCACACTCCCTAGCCTGTTACACAACTCAAGCATGCAGGCAGTCAAATAGGTGATCTTGATGTTTTCAGCTCCCTAAAGAGACTGACCTTTTTGCCTCCACTTTCAGGAACTCTGGCTGCCTTCTCAATGTGTCAGGGAGGGCAATGGGAGTGGCTTCTAATCTCTCTGCAAAGCCGTGTGGAACACCGTAGTGTGTGGCATTGTTGAGGCCCCACAAGAAGGGACTTCTTGCAGCAGACAGTGGCAGGGCAGAGCTGACAGATGTAATGATGAGCCAGAGGCACTGCAAGATTCAATGCACATCTTAGGAAGACCCTTTTAAGTTGTGTTTTACGTGTTTGAGGCTATGCTATTTATCCACATTTTATAGGGCTTATTTTTACCTACAGCAAGCACTGTTAGCAATATTTAGACGGATCTTCAAAGCATTGTCAGATGTTTGAGACCAAGAGTCAGCCTCAGTTTTGTTGAGATGGTAATTGATACTAAGAAAAATCAATACATGAGGGCTTTTACAGCAGAGGGCACAGCTGTACAATAGAAAAGTAGGATGTTAGAGTCTGTTGACTTCATATATACAATGCCATTGATTTGAAGAGGTATATTGTAATTTTGATTCCTAGAAGGCCATTTCTCTTCTTCGTGTGGAGAACGGACAAAATGGTTTCCTGGAGAGCTAGGGGCTTGGAGCAAGCTGGGAATTGGATAACTGAGGTAGCTGTGGTGGTACTAGTGTAAAGACATCAAAATTCTGGGGATTTGGCTGTGAAATGTCTAAATATATCTGGTGAGAAAGTTTTCTTCTTGGTTTCAGTGGAGACTCATGCTGAGGAAAAAGGAAGAGACTAAGAAAAGAGATGGAAGAACTTGTAAGCAAGATAGCTTGTGTTGGATTCTGGATGAACAGCAAGATCCAGTTTCCACTGCTGTTGGGAATTTTTAAACAGCAAGAAGACAAATCTGTGGAGAAGGAAACATACAAAGCTGCAAGATGGAGGTATATGAGAATCCTTGACATAGCTTAGAAACACGAAATTGGTCTTAGTGTATCTATTTGGTAAATCCTCTATTAGAATTCTTGCTGCTCCTCAGAAAATTCTGCAGACTTGTAAACCAGCTGTTTATTTCCTTCAGTCCTAATCTTATGTTTGCAAGAAAAACTGTTTGGAAGCTTGAACTTAGGCTGAATCATTTTTCCATTCCTTCAAATCGTGGTCACAGAAGCTGGTTCTGACTCTCATTACTAGTTACCATGATATCTGAACTGCTGAATTTGTCTGCAATTTGTTCTGTTACTGCGTACTGTTAGGAGAAAGGAGAAGTCCAGCAAAATAATAAGAACAATTGTGTTCGTTTGAATATGTGGGTCCAACCACCAATTTCTTGTGAACGTATTGTAACTGTGTGTTTTCATTTTCTGCCTGTAAAATGTGACAAATGCTTTCTTCCTCCCATCATATATAAAATTATATGCTCTTTAGGATGATGACTTTTCCATTCATAACATTCAGATGACCCCTTGCGTCCCTTAAACACACCAGTGCTGTTACCAAGAAAATGTTCCTAAGCCTTTGGCCACTGGCTCATTATCCAAGCCAAGCAGAATGGTCAAAGTCTGCACTCACAGGGACCATATGAAGTCTCGGTGTAAAACAAAGCTATTTCATGGTATTCTTGACATCACCTGTTCATCTTGACATCATGATGTTTCAGGTGTTTTTTTGGTTGATTTTCATCTTCGCAGCCGATCTAATTTTGAAGGGTGGGAAGAAGGATGTTCTCTCTATTGTGTGCTTCTTCACAGAGTATTCTGTTGCATTAGCAAGTTAACAAAAGAAAAATAGGAAAAATGAAGGGCCTGTCTGGCCTAGCTCAAATGTAATATTCTGGAAATACAATTTTCACTGGCAGAGTTAACAGCCTTCCAAAAGATAACTATTACATGGCGTATAAAGTTCTGTTTTGACATTGTATATGTCTAGCATTATATATTTATCTAAAAGATAATTGATGAAATTAAAGTAGCTCAAAACCACCTTCAGCTGAGAAAACACAACATTTTTACAGTATAACCCTTGGGAAGCTTTGATTTGTGTCTTTTGGATCAAATTGCTTTTCAAAGTTGGAGATGACTTTTGAATTTTGGATCCTCTTTCATGAGTTTAATATATGATCAAAAGGGTAAATTTGGCATCTAGGTTCCCTGTGTCTGGTGGTTCAGAATATATTGGTAGGAGTTCTTCTAAGAATCAATTCAGTATAATTTTTGGAAAATAACAATATACGTCAATAGAATGTTATGCAATGAGTGATTCTGCAGTAGACTCCTATGTGTCCCCAAAGATGAGTTTCCATGCAATTGTCTGTGTGCTAAAGCAACTGCCTGGAGAGGGTATTGGGTAAGTGTTCTCTGTCATGATACCTGTCTGAGGAAGGTCCTAGACAGTTGTGGGGAGATGTGGAATACCTCCAGTATAAATACCAGTAGACACTGCAAAGCTGGTGGGGCACACTGCCAGGAACTGCACAGTTAGGTGTGTACTGCTGAGCACAAAATTCTTCAGAAAATCAAAGCAACAGCCACATAATGGAAAACTACTAAATAAGTACACTGCAGAACACACAGGGGTACAACTTCAAATCTAGCCCTTCCCTTCATTCCTCCTTTAATCTTCCCTTAGGGTAAGTACCAGTAAAGATCAGTTTAAGTCATGAGTCCTAAATTTGTCAAAAGTACTTGAATATTTGTTCAGTAAATTCAGGTCACCTGGAAGACAGAGAAGATGGTTTGTGATGGGCAAGTGAGAGATCATACTGTGTAATACTGTCATGCAGTTCATGGTATTTGAGGTTGACCTTTCTCTTTTGGCAGTGCAGAATATTTTCCAAAACAGGCATAAACCAGTAAGTTCCGACTTGAGAGCTCTCTGAACTGGGAATTCATGCCTAGCAAGGGTTAGGATTCAAAGCATCCATCCTTAAATTGTCTTGAGATGCAACTCCTTATTCTTCCCACACAGAGTGGTGTTATACTCTTGTAGTGAATTAAAATGATCTGGACAGAATGCTATTTTATATATTTAAGTTTTTTGGGTTCTGAAGTTTATTGCTAATTTAATAAATTGTCTTTTTCTTTCCTCCACAATTACCATCACATTTTCTCCCCCACAGACATTCACATTTTATTTTGATCATTATTTGCCTAAAACCTCTCTAGGTATGATTCTGGAAACACTAAATATAACAGATTACACTACTAAACTCTGTAACAAATCTTTTCCCATCCCAATTAGGACTAAAACATGCAATGCAGCAGCCATAGCAAGCATCTTGCATGTTTGAGAACTACAGCATGGCATTTTGGTACCCTGGCTTACAGTAGGACCAGAAGTTAACTTTGTTGGAATAACTGACAACCAGTGGGACTGGAGATCCACACGGTGGCAATCTCTCTGTTTCTGCAGAAGGTTTTACTGAGCTGGTGAAGGGTCTGGAGCACAAGTCTTATGAGAAGCAGCTGAAGGAGCTGGGGTTGTTTAGCCTGGAGAAAAGGAGGCTCAGAGGAGACATTGCTCTCTACAACTGCCTGAAAGGAAGCTGTAGTGAGGTGGGAGTCAGTCTCTTCTCCCAGGTAGCAAGTGACAGAACAGGAGAAAATGGCCTCAAGTTGCACCAGGGAAGGTTTAGATTGGATAATAGGAAAAATTTCTTCACTTAAAAGGTGGTCAAGCATTGGAACATGCTGCCCTGGGAAATCACCCAGAGGTGTTCAAAAGGCATGTGGCACTTTGGGATATGGTTTAGTGTTGAACACATTGGTGCTGGGTTAATGGTTGGACTAGATCATCTTACAAGTGTTCTCCAACCTTTGAACCTATGATCCTATAAGTTTTTGCATGCTGCACTTGCAGGAAAGGTAACAGTGTGCCCAGAGAGGCAATAGTTTGATGCTGCCTATGACGTGGAAGACCTGTGTACAGTCTATTTTCATGAGATAACATAGAAGCAGAAAGAAGATGGTTTGCAGTGTTTATTTGCTGCTTTATGTCACTAAGTGGTTTGTTGGGTAGCATAGTGCATCACAGGGCACGAGACCAGAATGTTCTCTGCTGCTTCCTGGAAACCTGATAGCCTATATTGTTAACTTTCTAGTGCTTGATTCCTTCTTTACTATGCTGAGTTTTCTAAACCGTTAATTCCTTTGCATTCTGCCAGAAGATGATATGTTCCTCCAGGCAGTTAAAAGAATAATCTGAAACTATTGTGGTTTTGGCTAGTGTACCAGGAATGCTGGCTCAGGCCAGGCTGCTCAGATGGGCATTCCTGGGACTGCAGAGCAGTTGTTATAACTGAAGTCAAAAGACAGTAGCTAGAGATCTGGAAGTGCTTCCCCTCCATGCATTTTTAAGGTAGTGTCAATGCAGAGAATAAGAGACCCCAGTTACAAGCTCAGTATGAGCTGATCTTTTTTGGAGGAAGTTGTGTGTGTGTTGTTGGACGGAGCTGTCTTTATGGAAATGAAGAAAGACTTTTACAGAAGACTTTAGGGAGCATCACAGCAAACCCAGAGTAGCACATTCACTAAATGTTCACCAGGTTTTTCTAAGGTCTTTTTAGAAGACAGTTTCAGTGACCTGCATGTGCTGTCCGAAAGGAGCTGGAAACCATCTGGCATCAGTACATATCTGCACTGTCCTTCTGCAGGCCCAGTGTGAAGAAGGTGGTTATCTGGGATAGTTGATAATGGCATGATCTTAAGAAAGATCCTGAACTGCCAAGATGTACTGCTGAAGTAACTTAAGTGGTATTTTGTTCTTGCTTTTTCTTTTAATTTCTTTTACCTTTATAGTTTCCCTCATGGACCTTATCCCAAGACAGCAGGGGAAAGGAATGAGAAAAACGTAGAAACAGAGGCTAGGCACTGAATGCTGAATGGTGTTGCCTTATAGATATCTATGCTTGCTTAGCATAGTCTGAAATTTGGAAGGTGCTGTGTTCTTTGTAGTTTGTGGGGGGGTTTATGTTACGCCTTGCATAAGGTTGATTGTACGTAATATGACATTCAGGTACTACAATTTAAGGAGACTCTGGTAGAGTGATGATTCTACTTATGAGCTACCAGGGTCCTACAAGTTTGGTTTTTTTCTATTTAACACTTTCCAGAAGTCTGTTGAATTCTTTTAGAAATTGAATTCTTTTTGAAAAAGTCATACTACTAGTGGATTTTTTTTAATCTTCCGCCTTTCCCTTTTTAGAAAAGGGAAAGTATCTGGGAATATTGAGAACACTTATTACATTTAGTTACTGTATTTAAAATTTCCAATTCCCAGAAATAAATGATGCTTCCAAACTTGTCATGCAGTATGTATTTCAACTGCTAGTGAGCACAAAGTTGCTTGGTTGCCCTGTAACAGAGAAGACCTTCTATTTTGTGATTTTTACTGTTAGTAGGGCTTCAAGTATTTTTCACAGATTGATGAGAGAGGCTACAGAGCACTAAATTACCAGTTTTGTTTTTCATTCAATGATCAAATGCTTGTCTTCAATGCGTAATTGTATGTCAAGAAGAAAATTGAAGGGGAAAGGAGGGGGAATATCAACTGAAAATATTTGCTGTGAAACATCCAAAATTATACCAAGACTTAGTGATTTACTGTCCATTTTAAATTATAAATGCCATTATTTTTCTAATGCAGTTGATCAGATGCTAAAGCATTGTCTTGCTGTGTCTGCTGGCAACTGTAGAATAATATCACAATACAAAAGCACGGATTAGTGGCTGGCATAACAAAATTGATTTGCAAATTCTATAGCTCTGTTGTAAAGCTATCTGTGGAATCTTTTTCCTTTTTTTTCCTCTCCGGTTCTTCAGAACATTTTTTCCATTTCTGCAGTGTGACTTAGGCCTTAGTATTTAAAGGACTGATATTGCATGGAAAAATATGAGCACAGAGATGTTGCTTTTGGAAGGAAATTGTAAGTGAAATTGGAGAGGCATTGAACTAAAAGAACTATGTCAGACTAGGAGAAACAGAAGTACTAAACCTTGGATTTGTTAATGCAGTTTCCACTCCATGAAAATAGAACTGTCCCAGAAACGGAGCTACCGTTTTGAACTGACTTCACAATGGATCCCTATAGTTTTTAGCTTGCCTGCATGAAAAGCCCTGTATTTTAAGGGATATTTCTTATTCATGTGCTAAATTAATTAATTAGATGTTCAGTAGCTTACACTCTGCAAGCTAAGAAATGCAGTTATTGAATACACTCTCTTCTTGGTGTGGATTTCCACCTGAAGAGGCTTATGTTTGATCTTAACAGAATTGTGTTAGGTTCAAGTATTCCTCTTATGTTGTCTAAAGATTACACCTAAAATAGCAGGAATTGTGTATGGGTAATAAATCATGGATATAATTGAGACTTTTCCATTGAAATTACAGGCCAGGGCAATATCGTGTCTTGTACTTGTGACCCAGACAAAAAAATTACATACTGTGGACAAACTTCTAAAAAGGCTCTTTGATGAGTATGTAAACAGCATGTAGGCACTGATATGTCTTAAATCTTTCAGCTGATATTATGTTCAGGATAACAGAGCTTGTTGCAGGCAGGGTTTTGCAGTAACTTGTATGACTGGGCCAGAGTTTCTAGGTAGAAGTCTTGTGGAGATCCTTGGCTGGGTCCAAAGGCTATCACAGAGGAAAACTTTGCCTCTGGGGAACTTGTTGGTGTGATGCTGATAATAAGTGGCTTGAGGAAAAGGTTCAGGATTAAGTGATAAAACTGGAAAATGAAATTGCTTCCTTCAAAATTGAGCTGAGAATACTCAGAGAGACAGGACTTGTGTAAGTTTCAGAATGATGCAAGTACCAAATACTAATAGCCTAAATACTTTCTGAATGTTGGGGCATTTCTGAAGGCACTAGCCTGTGATGTCAAATTATACTTTGTTTTGCAAGCTTTGAAGTTTTGGTAATGATATACGTGTGTTATCTTCATCCCCTCTTCTCCCCCACATCCATGGGGATCTCTTAAACTCTGTGTCTGAAGAGATTTTGGATGTTTGCCACTGATTGGAAAAATTCTTGTACATTGACTAAGGACTCTCTATTTGCAGCTAAGCTCTTAAGGATTACTGAAATTACAGACAAACTATAATTATGGTACAAATACTAATTACTGGAAAAATGGAACAAGTTCTAATTTTAAGACTGCTAAATATTCAAAACTGTTAAATATTGTTTTTTTCAAGTCTGAGCCTCAAATTAACTTCCTTTAATTTAAGCAGTGTTATGGAATTGATTATAATATTTTTGAACATTAAAACTGGTGAGTTTTAATAGCTCAAAATAATTTATAGTTGGAAGCAGATAAAGACATTTGAATGGGGAGAATAACCACATTCTTTGAAGGGAGTACACTTGCCATAAAATATCTCTTAAGAGAGATGTAGCACCTTTTATTTTTAAAGAAACATTCTTGTACTAGAACAATTTCTAGTGACTGACCTTGGTATGGCGCCAGGCCTTGGTGAGCTGTGTGCATCCTTTGCTGGTCTGTTTTCTGTCCCAAGCTTCTATAACCCACGGCACTGCTGGCTGGGAGCTGGAGCCTCAGCAGGTTGTTTTGAGGTGCAGGCATGCCCTGCCCACTGGTGCCTACACAAGAAGAAATGTGTGGAGAAAGTAACACAAGGGACATTCTAGGCACTTAGTATCACAAACATTGAGCCTGTTTGCTTCTTTTAAATTGTACTTCAATGCATTACTAAAGTTCTGATTAAAATATTTGGGTTTTCATATTTGTGATTAAAAGAAGCAGTGTATGAAAATACAAAACCAACGTACTCGCTGCAACCCAGTAAATGGGACTTTATATCCCTAAACTCGGAATCAATTAGCCATAAATTGAGAGCTTATGGCATTTGCCAAATGTGATCTGTAGCATGAATTGGAATAAAAACCCTGTGGATTAAAAATTCAGTTGCCATAGAAACTTCTGAAACTGGAACTGAAACTTGCTGAAGAATGCAGCTCTTGATATTTTGGTACCTCTAAGCCTTTATATATAATATCAGCTGTAACAATAGTTATGTGCGTGGTTTCTTTTTTTGGCCTCCTAACTCCCATGAACACTGGAAATGGGTTCTTTATGGTTAACTCTTCAGTTGCTCTGGTTGTTCTTGCTGCTAGGGATCGCTACATACAGGGGATCACTCCAACTCCTGATGTTGCAGGTATTATGTAGAGAATAATAGGCTGAAATTATGTATTTAGTATTTGCATCCAGGTGATTTTGGCAGTCACAGACAAATTTCAAGAATGCGCATGTACCTAGCAGTTATACTCCTGTATATACTGTTCACTCTTCAAAAGTTATGTATAGCTGCATTCACCAGCTTCCACAACCCAGCTCCTAGACTGGATCTAGAACATCCCTCTAAGCAATAACACTTAACTGATTCAAAGGGCAGCTGACAGCAGGTGGACCTTCCATTTCTAGTATTTTAAATCTCAGTGTCTTCTCGTTGCTCTCACCCCTGGGTTTGTTCAGCTCAGTGCATCTGCAAATCAGACATGTATAACTTTTGAGAGAGACTGCTATTATAGTCTGCAGAGAATTAAGCTGTTGAAGTTGCAGCCAGCTTTTATATCAAGTCCACATTTATAACCACCAGTTGGATCATGGTTAGGTGAATGAAAGGCTGCTCTACCACTCTTCTCTGTTATATGCACTCTGCTGCCTGGTATTTTGTCTTTAGAGCTGTTAGTCCAATACTTCTTGTGCTCAAATCACTTGAAATAGAGACCTTTGAAATGACTTACTGCAAGAGAAAATGGCAAATCCTTGTTCAACTGAAAGTGAAGGGATAAAAGACAAGGGTTTTAACCCAGCCTTTTAAATACTCTAAAAATCAAGCAACAGACATCCCTAGCCATAATCTTGTTCAAAGTTGTATTCAGCACTTTTGTCCCGGAGAAAGCCGAGACTTGGCATGACAAGAGACCACAAAAATCTTTAAATAATGGCAAGACAGCCAGGCCTGTCTACTCCAGATAGCTTTTAAAGCCCGTATTAGATTAATAGAAATGCATTGTTGACCTATTGGCTTGCTTACACTTTAAGTCTTTGGATAGCTAGATATCTGGATGAGGCATCCATGAATTATTGAGGTCTCTGTGTAGTAGTTGCTAACTGAATCTTTATTGTAGTTAGTTGCTAACTAATCTTTAACTTTTAGCCTGCTATTTAACATTTATTTACAAGTTCTCAGTGCTTTCTGCTTGACCAAAATGTGACACATATACTCATTGCTATTAATCAATGCAGAATCGTATTTGGAACAGTATTGTCTTGTGCACCCTGATTCTTCAACCAAACTCTGATTACTCCATTTTCAGCATTTTTACATCCTGTAAGATCTAGCATCTTCCTGCCATTTTCAATCTGTTCTTCTTGTAGGAGTGTTGTTTAGATGTTAACTATTTATAAGGGCCCTGCAATGTGCATTTTGGCTGTTCTTACCTCTTAGTGGAAACTGAGACTGGAGTATTATAAAAACATAGCTGGTGCATGCAGTCATGGGCTTCATGCCAAAATAAAGAAGGGATTGGGGGCAGGAGGAGGTAGGAGTAACGAGAATGGAAAAGGTCATGTTCTCATAAGAAGTGGCTGCAACTTGGCATAAATTTGGAAATCACATCTGTTTAATCTAGTGATGAATTTGGCGTAAAATAGTTGCCACTTCTCTTCAATCTAGAACTTAGTTTTGCAGCCCTTCTGAGTATCATGTGGAATTTTAATCTTGATCCAATGTGTTTCCTATTTCTCTGAAGTTCGTGGATTAATAATGTTGGTTGGCTAGGTCAGAAGATTTGAAAATTTATTTGTGCATTTAAAGGGGCTGAAATCCTAAAGACTCCTAATGAATGCAGTTATAGCATAGTCTTCACAAAGGAGTAAAATAACAGTAATTTTAAAAGTCATTGAAGCTGTAGTTAATGGATATAGTGGACAGAGATATCAGTCTTTTGAGACCATAGGTCCATCTAGAACATAAATCCAAAAGAAAAAAAATGGGTTGTGCTATATAAATAGTTGATGCTGTAGAGTCTTTGATTCTTTATGGAGCCTTGCAGAAGACATGCAGTTTGCAGGAGTGAGCCATTGCATTTTGCTATTTTCATGGATCTGTTAATCTGCACAGCAATAACACACAGTGAGCACTTCTGCTGCTGGAGTTAGCAAGTCTGGACTAGTTACTATTGTTGTGACATAGTGCTGCTATCAAAAGCAGAAGATTCAAAAACCTTTATTTGTCTACAGTTGGATTTTGTTTGTTTGTTTGTTTTAAGCTGTTCAATTGACAGCCCAGCTAGTTACCATGCCATTGAAGGGAATGTAATTCCTTAGTACCTGAAAGCTAGAGAATTGTTTCTAAAGTCTGTTTATGGTTGAATCTTTAGCAGTAGTGGAATCAGGGCTGGGGGAGGGTGTGGAGAGTTGTATAACTGCAAAACCAAATATAATTGGAGTGACATTTCATAAAATTATGAAATAGGCCAATGGAAAACTAGAGATAAAGAATGGCAGGAAACATACACAAAACCTGATTCTGTGGAAGTCCCTTTCTACAGCCATCCTCTTTCAACAGCATGTGAAAGGCCAGATCCTCAGTTGGTGTTAGTTATCCCTCAACTGAGACACCAGAGCTGCACTGATTTCTAGTTTAGGCTTTGACACAGCCTGGCTGACCTCCAGCTTGCACTTGGGCATCTAATAATACCTATATTGGTGAAGGACATAAACACGCATGGCAGAAATGGGAAAATGCTACAACCTTTTCTTTTGCAAGAATAAAGGCTGGCAAACACCTCCAAAGCACCCCCAACAACCAACCAACCAATCCACCTGACAACTCCTGAATCCTACAATTTTCTGTTAGTATTTATCCATGCAAACTTCTGCTTACAAGAACATTCCTAGAAAGAGAAGACTAAAATCTTTGCAAGAAGTGCTTGCAGCAGTACTTGTGCATGATTTTGTGTAGTGACTGTGATTTGAGTCATGCAGTGAGCCACAAATTGATACCATGTAGGATAGGGGAATGAACATGGATGGTGGGTGACTCGTGTAAAACAGCCTTGAGATAACTGGCATAAAACCCTCAATTTACTTATGCTTTTAGGAGTTCAAACAATGACTAAGGAGCATAATTCTGAATTCAAAGTCTGGTCAAATATTTTTCTACCAAAAAAAAAAAAGTAAATATTTGTTGAAGATTTCTGTTTTCATGAGCAATTATGTAATTGTTTTGCAAATTTTGTTAGAATCATGACTTTGTAGAAGAACACAGTTTAAAATCTGTATCAAAACAACTTTTGCAGATAGATTTTTACTCTGTTAAATGTTCCCAGAATGGTTGGCTTTGCTTTCAGGAATGAATTCCTCTGAATTCAACGGGATCATTTATGGAATAATGAATATAGGGTCTAATTCTGAGACTTCAGTAAGAAAATGTTTCAAAAGCTATAGCTAAACACAGGTGTGCAACATCAGGTTAAGACAAGTGTTGCAGACATAAAGGGGTGTGGATCTGCTGTGATCATTGCATCCTCTGTACTTAATATAATTTATTATAAACTCTTTTGGTCCTGTCCACACTTTTAACGTAAATCACCTTGTAACAGTAACATTACAGACTTGCTGCTACTTTGTCTTAGGATGTTGCTTCTCAAATTTAAGAACTGACCTTATTTTCTCTAAAGCTGAATATTAAGGAGCACAGATGTCTGTCTATACCTGGTCATAAAATATCTGTGCCCAAAAGTGATGTAAAAGTTCTAAGAAAAATCTTTCTTACCTGCTTCATTGAGATTCCCTGGATGTCATTTGTTAGCAACTTTTTGCAGCTATGAATAGGAAGCCTGAAAACAGAGTCATGTGCTCAACTGCAGAGGCAAAAATTATTTCACAAGAGCCACGCTGTGAAAAAATTGGTCTTTCTTGCACAAGTAGGTAAAAGTTTACCAGAAGAATTGATATGGTTGACTAAAAAGTCCACAGACTTCCTATAGTGCTACCTAATACACACAAATTGGTAGTTACAGAACACTTTTACAGTCATGTTGTTGCATTGCTCCAGGATCTTCAAAGTGTATTGATCCAGCTCTGCTTATGGCTTTGCAGTGTCATCCTTCTTTGCACGATCTTGGACAAGTGTGGCCAACTGTGTAGGATGATATGTATGTTGCCTAGTAACATCAGTGCACGAAATAACTATCAGCATATTCTCCAGAGGGAATACTTGCTTAAGGCCTACCAGATTCAGGGAACACTCAAAGTGCGTATTTTAAAAATACATGAGTACATTAACATGCTTACTCCTACCTTAATGTCTAATGTGAAGTAATACTGAGATGCTGATAACAGAGATTGGCCTGAGTATCCACAATATGCCCCTCAGACTGGCTCAGTGCCACTAGTCACTACATCATGATCTATAATAAGGGTAAAAATTATGGCCATTTTTGATTTTACCTTTTATTTACAAAAGATGTTCAGTCAGCCCTACGGATGTGAATGTTTCACTTCTGTCTTCTAGAAATCACACAGTGCAATAGATGAGAACTTTTCTTGCCTTTTGTAATGTTTCAATGCCTGTTATATGTGTTTCTGAGCATTTGAAACATTGAAAAATGGTTCAAGAGTAAAATCCCAAATATAAAGCAACTTAGATAATCAGGTTCCTTTTGTCTAGTAAACCATGATAATCACCATGTACTCAAAATCTATCTCTCAGGAAGAAAATTGACTTAAACATTTTGTCTTCACTGAGTTATTAAGACCTGGCAAGTCATGTGTAACAGCACTTTGGGTAAAGCTTAAAAGTTGACCGTGCTGATTACTTTAATTTAAAGAAAAATGCAAACCAAATGAAAGCCTTTTATTGGTATGATGAAGACATAACTGATAATTTAAAAGCTTAAGTAGAAAGTTTGAAGGGTAAATGATGACTAGACAAGGTCACCGCATTAAAAAAACCACCCCACAACTATAACACTACACTGTGCATGGGGTTATGGAGTCAGTAATGTTTTCTAATCTAATGCTCTTATCAGAACTGAATTTCTCCTGTTTGTAGCCATTCCATATCCTTCAGGGGGAATTATGAAGGTGGATTCTCTGAAATAAGCCAGAACTTGGTTTCTATCTTGTTCGTGCAGCTGAATTTACCCCGATAACAAAAAACCCACAGTTGCTTTTCAGCTATCTGTTGGGCTTCCTAGCAATTGCTATTACAAATATAATGAACTGAACATGGCTTTCTCAGTAAGGCTCTGAAATCTGATGCAATTTGCATAATGAAATATGCTTGGGGTTCATGGTTTTAGCTAAAGTTAGCATAGTGAAATATCTCACAAAGGAAAAGCAACCTAGGTGGCTCAGGTTAAAGCACAGAGAGATAGTTGTGGTAAATGGAAGTTGGCAAATTTAAGCTAGAAATGATAGGTGAATTGTTAATGCTGTGGATAAGTGAATAATTGCAAAATGTGCCTGGAATGCAGTGGGGTTCGTGTAGTTTGACATCCTTATATCAAGACTGGCTTTCACTCTGAAGTTTTCCAGTAGTTAGTTATTGTCTTCCTTCTTACAGGAAGGCATGTTCTTGTGTTCCAGTTATGGAACACTGACCCTGGGAAACAGTGGTACTATCAGCATTAAGGGAGTGGAGAAGGTGAATCCTTGAAAGATTAAATATTGGATCATGGTATACCAAAGCAATGTTGTGACTTGGCTCTGGTAATTTTTTATTTACCTAAGTTGATGTTAGCCGTGGAAAACTGTGCATTAGTCTCCCCGTTCAGCTGTGTTGTTTGTCCCTGGCTACCTGGCCTGTGACCACCTGCAGGTATAGATGTTCTGCAGTTTGAAGCAGAGGAACTTAGTACACCTTTGGGGGATTGTTTAGTGTTCTTGTGTGACTTACATGTACTCTGTGAGTCTTGGCTGCCAGCTGTCAATAGTGGTTTTTAAATCAGACGGATCAGAGTCCTAAAATGAGGAATGTCATGGCCTGATGTAAACCCTTGCATGGGGGGGAAGCTGTCTAGGCAAGGCAAACTCAGTGCCAACCTCAGACTGCACTGTAGTTGCATTTAGATGTGCATTGTGGAGAGGATGCAGTATGTTAAAGTAAGAGTTTTCCTTTTTCTGGCTCCAGTGGGAGCAGGCTGAACCCTCTGATAAGGATGTTGAACTGACTTCTAGCCTTCTCAAGCAGTGGATTCTGACTCTCAACCTCATTCAGGCCTTTTTGACAAGTTCAGCCTGTTAAACAGGAGATTACATTTAGGCTACTGGAAGTAAGACTTTCCCTGTTGTCACTATGTTTTGACCACCATGAATTCTGTCCTGCATGGAGCACAAATCCACTTTTGTCTTGTCTTCTCTGAAGCAAGATTACCTTTGTTTCACCCTACAGTGAAGAACCTGGCTCTTTTAAATACCAGATGATAACACAGACTGTTTCCCTTACCCTTACTTTCAGCATCTTTAGCATTGTGTGCTATTCTCTACATGCTGTGCACATGGATTTATTAATGTACCGAAGATGCTAAATTTATTTGGGGAACTATTTTCAGCCCAGGTCACAGTGCTGCTTTGATTTGCTGATGGGCCTCTGTATTTCTTTGCCAACATTCCTGCATGTTTCTGGTTCTTATTTATTTTTCTAATGCCAGTTTCCTCTCATTAATTACTCTAAACCTACACAAATGTGATTTTCTCATATTACAAGGAATCTCTTACAGGGCATGGACCTTATGTTACTTCCTGAATATTCTAATATCTGAATTAGGCTATGTATTAAGTAGCAAAATACTTGATTAGGTCACTTACTATTTCTGTCTATTGCAAACTAGTATCCGCAAGCTTAACCCTAGAGGCTGATTCTGGCTAATCATATAGTGCATAAATCATGGATGGCCTTGAAGTAAGCAGCTTTTTAATGCCTCAGTCTCTTAGTCCTCCTGGGACTCTTCCCCAGAGGACAGTTCAACACCTGGTTATTGATTATGGAAAGACAGATGTATATAAGGTAGATACAATTGTCTCCCTCTTACTGAGCATAGAATGAGCTGGCTAGCTCTGATTTTTGAGTACCTGGTCTGGGACTAAAATAAGATTGGGCTTTTTTAGCTTTAGGTGACTGAAATACATAAAGCAATCCCTGCAGCAGAAATACATGTCAGTTATAATTAAGCATCATCTACATGTGTGTGGGGGAAGAGGGCTGAAATGGGCGATTTAAGAGCAAATTCCTCCTACACTGCATCTCCTTGTGAGAACAGGAGTGAGCCTTGCTGCACTGCAGTACTTTTTACACCTCTTCTGTTTCTGAGAACCCAAAAAGTGGTCAGAAAACAAGTGAATGCCTAAAAGAAGGGGGATTATAGGGAAGGAATCTAAAGCATATTTATCATGCTCAGTATATCTGTGTCAGTCTGTAAGGTTTGGGACAACTGTGTGTTGGGAGGATGGTCATTGGAATTTCAGGAACCAGCCCTTGTTGAAGAGGAAAGTGATTTTTCATGCCAAATTACATTTTCTGGACATTACTCATTCAATGCTGTTCGAGGTTCATGCAAGCAAGTTTGGGAGTACAACTCAGTTACTTTTAAAATGCCAGAAGAGCAGTTACTTTTAGAAGGCTGAAAGAGGAATACTGGGGGAAGGATCAGTCTGATTGTCTGCATAAAGCCTTCAGCACTGCTTTGGGTTGTACCTGCTGAGCTCTGTGCTCAGCTATTGAGTATGCTCAGTACAGCTTTTAGGAACAGAGAATAATCTCTTTCAGCAAATTTACTCAGGAGGAGCCTGTCTGCCAAGTGGAGCCACCTCCCTCCTTGGTTGTGTTTATAAAAACATTGTTTAAATGGGGAAAACAAGAGAAGAGTAAACGGATTCCTTGACCCACCCAGCACTTCTCTCTGCAGTACAGCCACTCCTCCTGTGTGGGATCCATCACATGACAGGGAAATGCTTCTGGAAGCTGTTATTTTAAAATATTGGCAGCACATCTTCGGGTGGGACTGCTCTCTCTCGTATCTTCTTACATTCTCCTACCAGCTACTTCTCCTGTTTTATATGTTGCTCTGGCTGTATCAGCTGTAACAACATAATTCTTGCTTGTCCTCTGTGTGACTTTTTCATATGCTTTGAATGAGGGTTGTTCTGTGGATGATGTGCCAATGACCAGTCACCAAATCTGACACTTATGTGTCTCTGGAACCCCAGTGAGGAAACAGTAATCTCCAAATTTTGGCTTTTTTTTAATCTCCAAATCTGGCACGGATGGCTTTTGACACTGTATTAATGCACCTGCATAGGCCAGAGTGTGCTCAGGTGCGTAGAGAGGCAGTGCTACTCCAAACTCAGATTATCCGTGCAAGGCGTGATAAATGTCCCTACAGGTTCTTGCTCCCTGGTGCAGTAGTGTAGCCTGAACTTCAGTCTGACTGCAGGTTCCTGCTGTGCATTTTACAGCAGCTTGCACTTAACTCTGAGCCTGGCTTCAGGAGGTCCTGCCTTACAATATCCTTTCCATTCACTAGACAGCAACCTCCCGCCCTTTTATTGTTTGGAACAGTTGTGCATGGGGAGTGCAAAGAAGTGATAAAGCATATGTAAGCCCTCACATTGTTTTTCCACTGAATTGCTGTTTTGAATAGTAGCTAATGATATTTGCAAAGCTTCTTGCTGTTACACAGGTTTGTTCCATTCCAGTGAGGGACACCCTTTGCTTCTTGCTAGGTATTCAGAAACAATGGACCGGTCACAAAAGGATTTTGCTTTAGCAATTGTTTCTGTTGGCTGGGCTAGTCCTGATAACATCTCTGCCTGCTGTGTACAAAGAGTGCTTGAGCTGAGGGCTTTCATGTCTTATATAGTCAAGGTTTTGTTTTAAAGGGTGTAGTAGTTTATTTTTGGAAGGAACTCTGAGGAGCGGCCACATAGCATTGAACTCTTCTATCCTGTTTATCACCTCCAAGTCCAGCCCTTTGCTCAAAATGGGTTTTCAAGATGCAGCACTGTGCTGAACTACAAGGTAAGATTTGGCAGTGAGTTTTTTGCTTTTGGCAAAGTATTAGTTGGCACAGGAGTTTGAAAATTGCTTGGGGATAAACTACTTAGTCTAATTCACACCTCGAATAATCTCACACACTAGTGGAGTTCCTGTACAAGTGAATTTGTTCTCTTTTCCCCATGTTATCTTAAATCTGCTGGAACACAACTGCCATAGCCACCATGGAAAGGCTGGTTAAGTCAAGAAGGGCTAATACAAGCCATAGCTGAAAATACTGTTTAAAAAGTCAAATTTCTGAATTTTCTTGTCTTATATATCTTGTCCTGTTTCACTTGTGCTCTTGAAAGAGTCCTGCACAGGGCCTTTTCTGCATTGCAGGCCATGTATGAGCAGAAAGTAGAGGAAAAATGATTACTTAAGAGACTTATCTAAGATAGATGGATGGAAACCAGCAATTCTGATTTGCAGAGTCTTGGAGTTCTGAATAATCTAATTTAGCTGTCTGAGAAGGGTAATTTTGCTAGACTTCCAGTTGAGTGTTCCAGAAGCATGACTAGACTGCTGCAGAAGGAACTCTGATGTGCCTAAATGCATTACTTGTATAGTTGCTTGACTGAATGCTGATAAGCAAAGCTGCAGCAGCCCATGTGCTTAGATCTGTTGACTTTAATGAGACATGAGGCCCTTCTTCTCAAGTGCCCTTCTTGAATTGGTGTCTGACTACTCCAGTACTTCCAAGGCAGTTGTATCCAAGCCAAGACTACTAAGAAAACTCAAAGTGACCAAAGCCTCACAACCAGAGTTGGTTAAGGGGATGTGTTGAATGTTCATATTTAAGTGATGGGCATAAGACGAGTACAGAAGATTGTAGTGTGTTCCCTATTGCTTAAATGCATCTTTAAAAACATTACCAAAATCTTCTATCATTTTGACTAATAATAATAGGGCAAGCCTTTTTGTTTAGAGTGTCATCCAGCCTAAGGTAACACGGTTCCTCTTTGTATGGGATGCTACAAATGCGTCTCTACAGAGTTTGAAATGGATTTTCCAATTTTAGAAGAAAACCATGAATTTAAATCATGTTCTGCTTCTCTTCTGCAGAAGATCTCAGCATATGCATCTCAAGTGGTAGTTGAGCAAAGAGCTCTGTGCCAGCCCCTGTAACGGTGAGCAGATTAGCAAGGTTCTGAATTAATTGGAAACACCAGCTTCCTGGAAGACTTGCATCATACAAGACTCGTTATTTCAAATGTAATTAAGCGCTGAATGCAGATGGAAGTAGAGTTGGAGACAATGTTAGGGGTTCAGAGAACACACTGATTCCTCAGATTTTTGTGGCAAACTGTGCTAAACTTGTCCAAGCAAAATTTGTCAGTTTATATCTTGTTCTAAAAGTTATATAAAAGAGTGGCTGACCCGTTATTCCAGAAGCTGGGAACAGAGAAACTGTTGTTGTCCAGGCCTTGCTAACTTTCCCAGCTGTATTTCCTATAGCAGGAGCTGAGGAAGGAACAGCTGCAATTGTCTTATGCTACAAAAGGATTCCCTCTCACAGGAGAAATCCCCTGCTGAGTGGATTCATCAGGTTTTGAGCCTGCTTAGTGCAGAGTGTCACACATAGGGCAGCTTTAACAGCTACAGAATTCAGTCTTTCAAAGATAAGGGTAGATATAGAACAGATGACTTCTGAGAAGTGGTATTAGGATACTTTTCTGATGTTCCCTTCTCATGGATTTCAGAAGAAATCTTGTGTGTTCTGTTAGGCACTGTATATGTGACTTGCAGTTCTCTCAAGTTAATGCCTAACTGTGAGGCTTCTGTGTCTTGTAAATAGTACTGTCTCTGACAGTAATTCTTTACTATCCTCCAGTAAGGATTTATCCTCCTGAGCACTGTGTGAATCTGTAACGTCTTCCTGAAGTTTTTCATCTAAATGTAAACAATCTCATTCCATAACCTAAAGTATTGCCTTTGCCTTCTCTAGATCCTGTGTGAGTGTCTTATTCCTAACAGTGACGCAAGTAGCTATCCACATGCACTACTTAGGTATTTCACCTTAGTCTCTCCTTCCATCAATCTCAGTGATCTCTTCTTTATTAAAAACAAATAGTATTGACTGGGTCTGTCTCACAAAGAATTAGAAAGACTAGTGGCAGAAACTAAATGCAGAAGCAGTTGCTGTTTCTTCAAGAGGTCAATTTGACTTGTTAGAAGCGAGAAGCCTCTAGCAGTACCCCTACATCCTTGCTCTTTGGGTGCAGATCTTTGGGCTTAGAAATGTTTAGCAGTGGCTTGATACTAGGTTAGCAACAACTATAATAAAAATAGGATATTTATGTATATTGGAAAATGCTTTAACAAGTCCAGGGATTCTAGAAGACTGGTCACAGCAACTGAAATGTATTGTGCTAAGTGTTTTGATTTTAGTGTGTGTTTTGAACAAGGAACACTTTAATGAGTGTTTGAATACACATCATGTAGATAGAAATGATAATCAATTTTCTGTTCCTTTTAATGAAATACTGTGGCATCTCTCCCAGCCGATACTGCAGGAGTTTCCTTTTCCTGCTAGAGGTTGTCTTGTTCCTTGAACAGCATTTACTTAAGCATAGAAAGTTCTTTCATGGTTTCCGGAGAGTTTGCTTGGAAAGCAGTAGTAAAACCTCAGTGCAAGCCACAAAATTATTGTGGTAGTAAACTGTAATATGATTCTTACACATTTTCTGCTATTTGATTCCTGTAAGCTTTTGTTATGAAACACTTAGTCATGTAGATCAATCCATGCTAGTGACAGCGCATGTGGCTACAGAAAGTGCACAGTGGATGGAGTCCTGATGACAACACTAGCAGTTACTTGAAACTGTACTGGCCTTGCACAATGTTTCTGGTGGCTTCATTTGAGAGATGCTGTGCCAGGCCAGGTCCAACGTGGAGGTCATTAGGACAGTAATTTTCATCCCATTCTGCTTCCTGTGAACTATGGAAGAGAAATGAGCATGGGACAAAGGGACTTGCCTATAACTAAAATGTGACAACAGGGAAATACAGTACATGGTGGTGGGAGGAATGCAGTGAATCACCATTCCTGCTAGCTTATCCTCAAGATCCTTCATGAGTGGAAGGGAGCAGATGGCATTGCTACAAAAACACTGCCCCATTCCCAGAGCCAGGCAGCTGAAGCAGAATGAGGCAATGTTTGGCTAACGCTGCTGCAGGAGCACACACCAACAGTACGGGCAAGCTCCCAGCACACCCATTTGAAAGGCAGGCAGGTATTGCTTTTGCAGCCTTTATTTTGAGCTGTGTCTGTGCTAGCAATAGAGAAAGCCTTGTTTCTCTTTTAAAACAGCCCAGCTAGGACTCCAGGAGTTGTTATCACCAGGGTATCTAACCTAATTTTCATATCTGTGTTGCTAAAGGCAACACAGGACAAATTGCCTGCGGTTTGAACTTTTATCATTGTTGAGCAGACCCAGGGTCATCTTTGCTGGGGAAAGCCATTCTCTGCAGCCTACTGGGACACGCTGCAATAGGTAGAGATTTGGTCTCTGGAATTCCCATAAAAGAGATTTGGCTGACACCTCTTCATCGCTGCTAGCAGTCTCATGCTGCAGTGATTTACTGCTTTGAAACCTTCAGATGATTTTAAGCTGAGATTGGATGTATTCATTGGCAAAATTATATAAACTGTAGTGGAAAAATTCATGGCATCTATGCTATGAGTTTAATTACTGCTGAAGTTGCTCATGTGTGGACTGATTCCTAGAGGATCTATAAATAGTACAGCTCTCAATGGGATAGAGCTGATTAGAGTCCCTAGGATTTGCTTGGTTCTGTCTGGAAGACACTAGGCTGGGACATTGCTGTTGGAGAGGAGGTCTCTGGCTGTGTTGGCTGGAGCACTAGAAGCTGAGACATGCAGTAGACATGAGCAGCTTGAGCAGCTGCAAGAAGCATTCACTAAGAGGAAAACCCTGAATTTTCCAGACCAGTACCATCCACTTGGATGCACTTGAACCTCTACTGTGCAGCCTCCCCTCCAGAACTGATGCTGCAGTATCAACATCACACCAGTGATGCACTGACTTGGGAGACAATTTTCCTTCCAGTGCTGGTTCTGACGCAGATTGTGAAAGGTCATTCAAGTCCTACTGCTCTCATTCAGGTTGGGAAATTCACATAAACTTGTAACAAATGCAAGTGTGCGCATAACCAGCAGTTGGAGAGTAAGATTTTTGTTAGATGCTGTGCTAAGTGTGGATCAGCACAAAGCAAATAGATTTGTCCTTCATCTGCCCTTGGTTGCAACTACTTGTAAAGGAAGTTTGTGCTTCTTGTGAGAAGCCGTGTGCAAGATATGACAGCTGAAAACAATTACTCTTTCACCTGTATGGTCCAGTCTTTAGGTGGTATTTGGAATATAAAAACATTGCATAACAGCCTCCTTTCCCACTCCTATTGTATTTGACAGACTTATAGTCTTCGTGTAGTAATTATATGAGTGAAAACAAGATATGCGTCTGGGAGATAAGGGGGTGTGGTAATATGCTACTGGATGACTTTGCCTTTGATATATAACTTTAACATTAATTTCAAACATGAGTAGATGAAAATAAGTTCTTACTGATTTTTCTAGATTCTTCTCAGCATTTACCATAAATCCAAAGATGGTTCTCTGAGACATACATTCTGTTTCGTGATCAAATGGCACCTCTGGGGAAACTTCAATATTCTCCTTATGCTACAGCTTTATGTAAAGTGACCTGAAGGCTGTGACAAGGAAATACTGCACTCTGACACCACCAGCCAGAGCTCTTGATGCTAGGAGAAATTAATTCCTGAGGTGTGTTTTAGCAGCTGCCTTGACACAGAAGAATCTGTCAACAGAATACTGTGTGAGATGAAGCTCTAGCCATAGAGGAGTGGAGGGGAAAAAAAAGTGTCCACCCAGTTTTTACAAAGGAGAAATAAATTTCAACCAGCACTAGGCAGAGGCAGGAGTTGAATCAGAGAAGGCCTTTTCTATTGTCACCCAGAAGGCAGTGACAGATCAGCTTCATTTCCCCATTCCATGTTAGCTGTGCTGAACCCATCCTTGCTTTGTTTTATGGCTATCTAGTTACATTCTCAGGGAAACCAGAATATCAATGAGCTCCAACTAAGTAATTCTTGTCAGAAAAATGAAAGAAATGAAAGAAATTGCTGAAAATGGCTCTACTAATGTTAGAGTTGGAAAAAAGACAGCCAACATTTGAATGAATCCTCATCCCTGATATATTTAAATTGAAATCCATGGAACTTAAAAACTGTTTTCAAAAATGCTGCATACTGCAGACACTCAGCATTTGTGAGGGAAAAAGTACAGACACAAGAAAATTCAAATTGGGCACCTGCAGTCAGCAATCACTTAAAACAATTTTCACTCTATTTGCTGCTCTCTTCTCTAGCCTTGCAGTTTTTGCTTACATAGTACAGCTCTGTTCTGAACTACCATGCTACTGCATTCCTAATGTCACGTAAAAAATGCTACAGGACATGTTTCTACCTCACCATATTTAATTTATTTGACATTTATGTCACTGAGATACTTGATTAATGCATTCAGGGTGTCAGCTTTATATGAACATCCCCCATTTTAATACGTTGTGGAAATCTGTGAGTGTTGTAAAAGACCTCAGTCACCACCTGATTTTCGGAAAACACAACCATTGAATTATCCTGATACTCAGCTTTTGAGAAAGAGAGGCCAATATGTGTAATGCTTTTTGCAAAATAAAGCTGTAATCACATTTAGTTACAGTTTGCATTCCGCCTACATATGCTGGCCTGCAGCTCAGACAAACCAGAGCCTTCATGTCTTCAGGTTCATGATCAGAGGTCTTGATACACAACTATTTTATTAGTGGACAAGTCAATTTTATTTATATTTTCAGTGGAAATTATCTCTAATGTATAAATATGATGATGTGTACAGAATTTGGTTTAAAAATATGCTTTTTAGGAAATAGAGCAGCAATACTTTCAGAACTAATCATAATTTTCTGATTTACTGATAAGCATTAACAGATTAGGAGAGAGCAGAAATATGTTGCTAGAAACATTAAATAATAATATAATAATATTAATAGTAATAATATAATATATTAAATGATACTGTCACCATGCTGCATAACACCTCCCATTAAATGTACTTCTGCCAGGGACAGCCTCACCTTTTCATGGCTTAGTAGCTTTGGATAAACACACATTCTGCAACTATGTCCTGACCTTTTCATGCAGTAATAGAACTGGTTTGCCAAGACTCTTCACGTGGTTTAGATGGCTTTAGTTTCCTTGTCTCTGTCAGGGATAGACCAAGAAAGTGGCATTTGAATTTTGTAAGCTTTTGTTGAGATTTGGGTCAGGATTTCGTGGACATTATGAACCGTGACGTTAGCTGTTTTTTGGTCCCAATAAAATGCTCTCAAATGGTTCCTGAATTTTATAGGCTACACTTGGAAAAAGCATTAGCCATGTCCAAACTTCTGTCTGACACAAACTCAAAATAGCTGAGGGAGGTGGATTGCATAAGAAGTTTTGGTCTTGTTCCAGCTTGTCTATGAACCTTGCACAGCATTTGTGAAGTGCTCAGCATCAGTTCGGACACATCAAGTGGAAGAGGGATCTCCTGTGTTACCCACACCTTCCTGCTCTGTCCCTTGGATATGGGAGAGCTGCCTGTGGCTTGGCACCCTCCTGTGGAGCTCTTGCTTCCTCCCACTCGCAACAGGCCAATGCAATGATCTGTAGCTCATCCCCCACGTAAAAAGTGCTGAAGTTAGTCTTGGTCATTAAGTAACAACACCAGACACCTATTAGTGGAAGGGTCCTTCTAACCAGGTCACTAATGGTTAGGCACTTTCTCTTTGATTCAGTTTGTTGTTGGGTTTTTTTTCAGTAACCTTGTGCAGTGTATGCATTTTAAGTACAGTGAGCTTCTTTGAATTTTCTCTTTGAACAGTAGCACTCCACTCAGTCTCTAAACAGCCACCTTCCCAAGTCAGATACATGCCCAGAATCTTTCTCTTGCAAAGAAAGAGCTGGTTCTGTACATCAGCATAAATAGGATTGAGAGAAGTCAATGAGCCACTGTGTGGCTCCTAAAACTGTAATTTTTATGTTTGGATACTTGCCCTCAATACACGTAACTAAGGAAGGTGTGAAATTTCTCTTTGCTTTCCTAGAAATTTAAGGAAATTAATGAATAGTTTTGGGTTTGTTTTTTTTTCCCCTCCTCTTTCTCTGCTGATATATAGAGAGATCTAATAATGTTTTTCAGGATCTCCAATAATTGAATGGTCTTTGCAAGCGCTCCCTCCTTTCAATCACTCCCAGATGCCGATGAAATCCATGGGCTCTGTCAGGACCTAAACAGGGTGGGATGCAGGCTTGCAAATTTGTTCTAGAATGATGCTTATTTGGAACATCAATTTTAGACTCCTCAGTTTGTTCCTTGTCTGAACATGTTCCCATCTTACTCAAGAGTTGTTATTCTCTATAGTTACGTTACTAATAAGTTAAATGGCATATTCAGATGTTTGTGTCAGAGGCTCAGAGAAGGTAAATCTACTGGGAATGATGGAGTGTTTCTGTCAAAGGCTTAGGAAACTGACAGTACCAGAAGCTTGTCTGTTTTTTCTCAACTGTATCAGTTAATTTAGGAAGAACTTTTACTTTTGCCTACAAAATTTGCCCTAAAAGATTTTACTTGTAAAATAACAAAACAAGTAGTTATGATTCAGTAAGAACTACCAAAACATGGTACAGGTGAGCAGTTTAAGCAGGGATACAAAGTTGTGTCTGTTATCTCAGATTGATTTGTGTGCGCTTTGTTTCTTAACAATATACTAATAAACTTGGCCTTTCACCAGTGCTCCAGTGAAAGTTCTTAATATTTTCAGAACATGGGTGTTCAGTATTTTTTCCAAGTGGAAAAAGACCCAACAAGCTTGTTAATATAAGCTTGTAATATAAGCTGTACAATTAAAACCAAACCAAAAATCATGTTTCATTTAAAAAAATACCAGCTTTGGTACTTACAACAAAGCTAAAGGAGCATTTTCTGTTTCATTGCTAAGATTTCATTCACTATTTAATGCAATACCTGATTTTCTGTGCCTTTGCTTTATTTCACTAACATTTATCTCCTTATTTGTCTGCATTTTTCCGTTTAGACATCTTCTCTTGTAAAATCTTCTGCCAAACTTCAACTACCCCCTGACTATCTTCCAAAACCCCTTTCAAGGCCTGTCCTTGCTGCACTGCCTACAAATCACTGTCACCTGGCAGTCTTGAGGCTGGAGGCCATCTGTGACCATGGTGACTGCTGATTTATGTGAGCACACCCATCTTCATTGTTATTCACGCCACCTTCTTTCATACATTTTTCCCTTAGTCATTCAATTTCTTGTCTTGGGAACATGGAGTGCGAGGACTCTGGGGTGGGAACTGCCTAAAATAATGAATATAAGGTGCAAAATAGATGTGGAACTTTATAAAAAATATGTCAGGAAATAATAATAAGTTTGAAGTGCATATTTGTCAAAACAAGATTGTATCTAATTATGGAGGAGGATGTGTCTACCAAAATATGTAGGCCAGAATCACTGATCCAGCCAACGACTGGAAGGGTTTTGGTGACTTAAATAGCTCATAAACTTCAGGTCTCAACATGCTGCCATCTAACTCAGAGTAACCTTGAATCTTTTCTGAATTTTCGTGGCTTTCACACCTTTCAGGGTGCACCAGAGCTCTGACATTTTTGGGACATATCCTCTTTCATATGGCTAAACCCCCAGCACTGGTGGCAGAGACTGGGGCGTGGTATGACAGAGGATTTTCTGGTAGGTCTATCCCATGTGGGACTCCTCTGCCCCAGAGACTTCTCAAGGGACACATTAGGAAAGCTTTTTGGCTGCCATGTGCCTCTGGAAAGAGACCAAATGTTTACTCTTTTATAAAACCATATTAAGGCAAGATAGGAAAATATATAAGTGGAAAACATATAAATCTGTGCAAAGAAAACTGCAGAGTTTGTGCAAAAAATCAGAAGAGATATTGTTTGGGAAAACCTGTGTCAAGTAAGCATAAAATTAATTTAGTGGTAGTACAAACATTTTAGAAGAACATGCCATATTCAAGAACAGGGGCCCAATCCTGACTGTGCTGAAGCAATAGTAGTGCTGAAGTAGTTACAACAGAATTTCGTGTAAGTGAAGGTAATTTCTTTTCCATATCCATGGATGGTATGTAATCTCTACATTGCTCCTATCCTGCCTCTCTACATTTTCACATGCCCTAGCAACAATCCAAGATGACTTTGGAGAAAGCTGGCTTATCTGTGCACGGAGCTGTGCTGCAGAATCAGCATAGCCTTTCTGATTTACTTTTCAGAGATCTTCTGCATGGTTTCTGTCTTGATTTTCTTGTCAACTTGATTTAGTGCAAATCTCTGGGGATGCACTGTGCATTATGTGAAAACGGTGTTACTGTTGTTGAAGCAGACTCAAGCAAAGAGCTTCTGTTTGTGGAACTTATTTATGTTACATACATTAATAATGTCAAACTTCTGAAGAAAAATCTCTTGTAACAATCTAAAGCTGACTTTGTAGAGCACTCTCTTCACTCTTCCCTGTAGTCTTAATTTTTCTCTATTCCTTGCTTCCCCTGCTGAATGGTTTTTGCTTTGAGACTTGGCTGATTAATAGCTCCATGTCAGTGCTCTAATTTGAGCCTGATTTGCTAGCAAGGTGCTGAGCACATTCGTTGACTCAGTGGGAGTGGCTGGTATTCAGCACTTTTGCAAACCAGGACACTTACTTTAATGCCTCGGTATGGGTTCAGGAGCCTGACTTAGGCTCCTATTTTTATTAACCAGAGTAATGACATCCAAATATATTAAGTGGTGTGTTCTTTGAATAACTGCAGCTAGTATTTTTAAAGAAACATGAAGTCACGTAGCCAATTTTTAATGGGAGTTGTGTGTCCAGTGCCCTGAGCGTTTTGGAAAGTCCTGACCTGTCCCTTTTGTTCAGCAGAGCTCTGGGCCAGGAGGTATTTCTTTCTTCTGTGTATCAGCTTTGCTAAATACGTACTTGGTTCTTCTGCTTGCTTGAAAGGGCCATGCAAGTGCAACTGGGACATGGTGAATGCCCTAAAATGTGGGGACAGTCAAGATGCATAGATTACTGTAACTTTGATTTCAATACATGAGCATACAGAATGTGTTTGGGGCTCTAAAGGGAGAACAAGGAAGTAACAAGAAGTCTCCATGTTAAGCATTTCTCCAAAATGTCCTGTGAGTCTTTGGTCCTACTGAATCTCTCATTGCATAAATTGACTCAATGAACATGTCAGATCCTGAAACTTAGCAGGCTTTTGCAGGTGGTGTTTGAAGTGAGCTGCAAAACAGGACAGCCTTTGATAGGTGTATGAATTTGTATAAATGTATGAGGAATTGTTCACATAAATCCCTGTGCTGCCACAGTGATTTATTACATGTGCAAAGCTCAGGACATCAAAATGGAACTGTAGCTGTGCTGCCTAACAGCTGGACCGGGAATGAATTAATGCAATATCATAAGTCAGTAAAGGAGCTCTGCTCATGTCACAGAATCAGAGAGCAGCATATGAGTGTTTTATCAGCCTAGCAGTGACCTGAGAATGTATTTACACAAGTATGTAGTATATATTGCTCTTCTATTCATTGTCCTCTGCATTAAGACATTATTTCTGTGGCATCATACTCAGATTTAACCAAAGGAGCCAAAGATGTAAAAACATACAGCTAATTGAAAATGTTAATAGAAAAAACTCCTAGAAAATGGCTATTACTTTGACCATTTCCTTTGACTTTCATATTCTTCCCTATCTGAATTGATCAATGCACATGGTCAGATGAATTACAGTCTCCTTCTCAGCTAAGCATTAGGAAAGCTGCACATGGTGGATGAAATACACTCAAACTGAAATTGAATGCCTCAAATCCTGGAACTGGATAGCCTCATCCTTCTTATCACAGCCAGTAGCAGAGATGGTGAAGTGGTGTAGGCTGTGATGTATTGAGAACCTTACCTGTAATATATATTACTCATAGACATTGCTGTATAGAGATCTTTCAGCAGAAAAAATGTGAAAACCCAAGTTACGTGAAAGCTTGCTTGCTTGTTTCAGCTTTGTTGACGTTTTGCTCCTTAAGAAGGCAGCCTGCTTCAGAGAGGTTTATGATTCCATCTCTCCTGAGACCCATCAGTGCCTTGGATGAGTGTCCAAATGGTGCCTTGTGCCCCCATGACAGAGAAAATTGTGGCATCAGCAGGAAATTACCCAGTGTTTTGTACTTGGTCCAGTCAAACATAGATCATAGTCGGATCTCCATAGAAGAAGAGGTATTTCAAGAATATTTCCTTTTGTTTTGAGGAAGCCCAGAGTCTGGCCAGCAGCACTCAGTGGTCCCTAGAGTAGAAGCCTTAGGATTGATTGCTGCTTTACAGTTCCCATGTTTTTTTCTCTAGACTTGAGGTGGCTGTGTGGGATGGTAGTGCCATAGGGCTGGACTGCACTGCGCTATTAGCAGCATGGCAAGTAAACCCAGCAGATGTGAAATCTCATCTTTTCCCCCTTTCATATGCACAGATAAAAATGACATCTCCCAAGAAATGAAAAAGGAGCATGGCAGGAAGAAAAAGACCATGGTCAGGACAACTCGAAGACCCCTGATCCCCAGCGTTTGGCCTAGGCTAATGTATTCTTTTGTCCCATATTTTCCTTGTAAGGCTGCTGGCATCTTGAGCAACTTCAGATCCTTCTAGCCTAACCCTGGAGAAAGGGCCAGTACTCAAGTATCTACGCAAAAATAAGCCTAAATCCTATGTATCTTGTCAGCTATGATATTCATATCACAGCAGATATTTCTGTGTGCAGCTCTGTGTTCTCGTACATATATTTCACATACAATTTGTAGGTATTTACAGATGAAAGGTGCAATCTGCAAAGTAACAACAGAGAACTCTATAGGTTAATATAAGGGATACTATTTTTCTTGATCTCCCCTTAATTTCTATCAACTGCTGTTTGAAGCTATCTCTAATAGTCCAGTAGCCCTGCTGCCTGTTTGAGAACTGCCAGGAAGCTGGTGCTTTTATTATGATCTTTCCAGATATGATATTCTTCATTTTTATTGTATTATAAATCCTGGTTCATAATGTGTCCACCTAATTTATTTTCTCTTGCTTCTAGGTATAGGCACTATCTCTTCATTTGCTCTTACAGTTAGTTGTGAATGCATTATCAAACTCAAGGGATGCTTTGTTCTCCTCCATTCTGTGCCCCTTTCAAAGTCCTCCCCACAACTTGGGCAGTTTATTTACTTCTCAGCCCCCATTAATCATTGCCATATGTGCCTCACTTTGCAGAGATACTCTGGGCCACTCATGGTTGTTGAACAAATGTAGAAGACACATGTGACTTGCTGGTCATACTCCACAGAGAGAACAGACCACACACAAACACAACCTGCAAAGACTGAGAAGTCAGAGGCACACGTTAATTTAATATGGACCAACTTTTACAGCCAGAGACAGAGATGGGGAAACACTGACTTCTGTTTTAGCACAGAAACTGATTACATGGTGATTATTTTAAAGGGAGATCAGGTCAGATTTCTGTTGATAATACATCCCTAGGAATTTATTTTACTATGTATCCAGCTTGAGGTTAAGCTCATGAGTTTAACTGGAGTTCACAAGACAGAGATGTGGTCTATTGTTCATTAAATAAAATATGTTTCATACAGATGATATAAATCTATTTGCACGTTCCAGGACGTGTAGTTGCTTTTAGCTGTTCAGCTGGTTCCAACATCCAAGTTGCTTAATTCCATGGTTCCTCAAGGTATGTAATGTATCTGATTGCTGCAGCAAAGATGGAGCAACAACAATAAAACACAGAGAAGCATGCTGATGTAGCTATAAAGGAAATATTTTTTTCACACGGCACTAATTAATAATAATTAGGGAGTAGAGCCTCCTGTTGATGAATGTCAGTAAGACTAAAGGCTTAGCAAGATTTGAAGTGACATTGGGTCTTTACAGGCTCTACTATGACTGCTCTGCCTAAGCACAATAAAGAAAAATAACTCAGAACTTACGAAAAGTTCTTGATTTCATGATGAAACCTGAAGATTGCAACAGTTGAAGTTGTCAGCTGAAGACGTTAGCTAGTAAACACACTAAAATCTGAAATTTCTGCTAGACCTTTCTGTGGTGCTGGTGGTGGTTTGCCTAAAATCTGAGTCCTGATGTCTCAGTACTATTTATCCTGTTAACACATCCCAGTTAGTTTTTATTTTTTATATGCTTATATTCCTGTCTAAGGGTTCCTGAAAGCTAAAACAATGAATTGCACTAGAACAAGTTTGTGTAAAAATTCTAGAATTAACATGACCTGTTGTGTAGCATGTCACCAATGCATTTGCTAAATAATGATAAGTTGACTGTTCTTTCTCCTTCCTAATAGTAGTAACTCAGATTGGTGTATGTGTACTTACTACATATTGCTGTGTTTTAGGAATATACACAACTTTATAAACATTTAGAAATTACAGGAAAAGAAATTTAACAAAGGGGGCAGCATAAAATGAATAAAAAACCAATAAAATCTTCCCTATTTCAGCACATGCTTTTTATGCCCCATTAGGGCCCCAGAGGAATGCAATTCAGTGTTGTCATACACTTACTTTGGGAGGGATTTCTCTCAGCATCCTCTCAATCTATTCAGGTTCTGAGGGTGAAGGAACTCAGCTGCCAGTACCATCTGCATAAACCCATCAGGGCCTTGTTCAGCATGTAACTTCTGCAAGGTGTTTCCCCAGAGCTGTTGCTGGCTTGGTGCTAGAGGTTTGGAAAACCTTTTGGTTCCCTTTCCTTTCCGGCTTCTCATCTGAGACTTGACATTTCTGTCAGCACAAACAGCTTACCCTCCAGGCCTGCTTCTCTGGCTCAAAGGTGTGACAAAACTTTTCAGAGCATAATCATGAAGTATGTTGCTAGCATCAGATTTCAACATTGTAATAAATATTGCTCCACCAAAAATGCTGGCATCAATGGCAGGAATTGTACCTTGAGGTTGAAGGTTGCTCTCAACATTAGCCATCAGATCACTATTCCTTCTGCCAAGGTGATGCTTTTGCATTGCAGTTTTCTTCTATGAACTTTTGAAGGTTTATCTCATAAAACCCAGTGTAGCACAATTTCTGTCTTTGACAATAGCTCTTTTAAAACATCTTTCTCTAGACCATTACCATCTAGTCTAGTAATTTGTTTATATGAAAAGTGTATTCAAATTAACATCTGACATTTTCTGCAAACCATGTAGAATTTCTCTTTCTGACTCTGCTGCAGTAGTCTTTATTGCACTGTTGTCCTGCCACAGACTGTATTTGCATGGGATGCAGAGGGATATATGTGTTTGCATGGGATATAGAGGCATGGGATGACTCTTCTGATGTACCCAGCTCATGAAGGGATGTGTGTCTCTATTATTTTAAAATATTAGGAAGCTATTAATAGTCTTGCTCTACCATACACAGTTAATTTTCCATAGTCAGCAAGCACCTTTTACAGGCTGAAGTTCCAATGAAGTAACAGAGAAATGGATTAAAATTACCAATACCACATTTGTTACAATCTATTTATCATAACAGCCAACATTTAGGCGAATTAAATGCTCGCTGGAAGGCAGAGCAATTTCTTTAATCTGTGCATCTTCAAGCATCACCAGAAGATGATGCTACAAAGTATAGTGATTTTCACATAATGCATTGTGTGGCATGGGAACAAGAATACATGTATGTACATGCATACATACATGGATTTTCAAACAAGAATGCACCTAGCAGGATTATATATGTACATACCTTGGACTGTGATTTTGTCTGACTATCAAAATTGCTAGTGACTGTGTCCTTAAATCAATCACAGTGAAGTTCTTGTTGGAAGAAAAACACAGAGTACACTTTGTGTATGCAGCGTGATAAAATGGCATGTGGCAATGTCCTTAAAATGGTTGCTACAGCCAATAAAGCTGCAAAGGTCTTGATGCAATATCCAAATTTATTTATTAAGTCGAGCTGTATGACTGATGGTTTTAAGGCTTGTTACATTTGCACATATTCCCTTAGTTAATATGCAGAGGAGGAAAATCTGTCCCCAAGCTTCTGGGTAATAATGGCAGTCAGACTGAGTTGGCACAGGAGATTATCATTGCAGTCCAGTATCTAAATCAGTACTCCCAGGCTTTGCCCTGTAGGTCCCCACTGTTGTTATCCTCTCATCACTCTGTAGTGTGTGTGATAAGTGATACTCAGTTTCTTTTCCTTTGTCCACCCCATCAGGGTCAGTCAAGCAAGGTACCAGCTAAATAAGGAAGATGCTTATTTCTTAGAAATGGTCTCTAACCAGTATAAGCACAAAGACAGCATTCTAAATCCCCAGTAGTCACAACCTGTTTTACTCTTTAACACAATGAGGTTTTACATTCATTCTTAGGTGGAAGCTCTTATCTCCCTACTTCAGCTGCACCATGTTACCCATTTTAAATGTTTATTGATTTGTTATAGATAGGGTTTCTATTGATAAACATTCTCAGACAAAGGCTTGTGTACAGATAGGTTTCCTAAAATATTGTGCAATCCCAGAGGAAAGCACTAGTTTCACACTTAATAGAAGTGCTGCAATGACAAAACTGTGACTGTTTTAACGGCTTGGAGATAATGAAGGGAGTTTTCAGGGTAATTCATGGGTATGAAAGGACAGATTTATTAATTTGTGTTAAGAGAAATGCTTACATCTTGCAGCCAGTGTCCTGTGATGGGAACGTGTGGTGCACAGGACCTCAGATGGGAGTCATAACAGCAGGACTTCTGTCCCAGATTCACAGCTTGGTGTTAGACTGTGACATTCATTTAATTTTCAGAGTTTCAAAAACAATTGAGCTTTGCTTTGTATCTGAAACTGTGTTGAAAGCTACAGAGGAAACTTGACTCCTAGCTTGGCCATTAAGGCTATCCCAAATTAAACAGCAGTATTTCTGTATGCCTATAAGGTATACGTCATAGAGACACGACTTGTTGATATTTTGTATTTTCAACATAAAGCACTGACATTCCCAGAGTGGAGTGGTTTATTCAGTAGACAAGTAACAGCAAAAGCTGTGTAACTCAGGGTATGTCTTTCAGTAGTTCTCTGTAATTTGTATGTTTATTTCAAACAAATGCTACAAAATGACTTGTTATTATCTAACATTTCAGAACCTTAGGGATTCTGTATATACAGCTCACTTTTCCCTCATCAGTTTTAAGCCTCAGACTGAGGCAGACATAGACTATGTAGCAAAACACAAATGTGAGGACTCAAGGGTTTTGGTTGACTAGTTGTGATAACTTTTAAAACAATACTGTCCTCAGTTTTCCTTTTTGGCCCTTTACTAAAATTAAACATCCTGTCAAAGGGGCAGCACAGCAGAATTTGTGCTCTGTCCAAGGACTTTAATACTGGTCTCTTGCTTAAGCTACTTGGTAGATTGGTCATTGGGAAGCAAGCATGTCTAAAGTTGGTGCACAGCACTTAATTTACCACAGTGGGATAGTGGCTACTCAGAAGATAAGAAAATCATGATTTTCAGAGTGTGGATTATGTTGATAGTTTGGGTATTTGAAAGAGATGGGACGAGTCAACAAGGCATTACTTAGAAGACTAGAAAATCCTGCTTTTCAGAGTGTGGATTACGTTGGTAGTTTGGGTATTTCAGAAAGACAGGGGATGAGTCAACAAGGCATTACACTTGAATTTGCCATGAAGGATACTGAGGCCTAGAACTGAACCGGTGCTGAAAGCAGGCTACCCATGACAGGCTGGGACTCAGCAGGAGCTAATATATTCCCAGCTGCAAGTAGATTGGTTGAAGGGCAATTACCTGGGACCTACTACTTTGCTCCGTCTCTGGCATTATACAGGTTTTATGTTAAATGCCCACCCACTAGGATAAGAGACTGCACTGGTGAGAAATGGAGATTTTGGGAGCTTGTGAGTAGAGAACAACTCTGCAGCTTTAAACAGGTCACCTAGGGGATGTTTTGAGTTGCGTTATTGAGTGAAGCCTTCCAGATTATTTTAGCTTAAATTTTAAGGCTGAGAGGGGGATTATATATCATATTACTTAATTCTTTGACAAAAAGAAATTTGAAAAAAAAAAATCTGCCTGTGCAATGGCTGAACTGGGCATATTAGTTCAGTAATAGTTCCAAAATGCCCTCTGAGCCTTTAATGGAAATGAAGATTATGATGATGATGACTTATTATTTCAAAATCCGGGTGTTAAGTTTACCACTATTTACTATGATTCTTTATGCAAGATAGGTCTGAACTTCAATCTAACATTCTCTACAAGCTTCAGTCTTCTTGATGCAGGAGAGATGGAGGAATCTCTACATTTTTAAAAAATCAATCTTTGCTTTGTTTCTGGTTTTGTTTCTGTTTGTTTCTGTTTAATGTTGCTGTGCTCAGATCCTTCACATTGCAAATGTTTTAGGCTTGCTGTGGGTAGATAAAGATTCCCTTGTGGCTGACAGAAATAAAGACAGAAAGCAAATTAAATCCCAGCAGAGACTAAGTGCTTTGCTCCTCTCCCAAACTGCTTTCAAGACTTCAGTCTTAAAAGTGAAAATACTGAGAAATAAACTTAACTGCCAGTGGTGCTGAGTAAGAATCTACAGGTCAGAGATTTCATGATGGGCCTTGGTCTAAAGTATTACAACCTTAGGTTCTCTTGCTTTATGTTCCTTATGTCCCCTAAGCTTCTTGTTCCCTATTTCCAAATAATTTTAGATTCAGCACATATCTGGGTTGTCTCTTTATCTATCTTTTGGGTAAAAACAGGCAGAAAGCAATGCAAAGAAGAATTTTCAGAACTTTTCCAGATCTGCTCAGTTCAATTTGCTTTATAAATTAAAAATTAGGCTCAGGAAGATATATTGTTATTTTATCCAAAGCAATCAGCTTTAAATAGTTCTACATGAAGGAAAAAAAATCTATAATTACCTGTACTTTTGCTCTCCCATTTGTCTGTGTAAACTGTTAAATCTGTCTCTAAACCTACATTGTTTCAACAATTTCACTTTTAAAATCTGTCCCCAACAACATAGCTCACCTTCTCCTGCAGGTTTTTAATTGTTTTTTTTATTTCTTCACTCTCCTCCGGGGTGGATGGGACAAGAATGGGCAGAAGAGCCCACTCAATTCTTTTATGAATGGAAGGGAAGAAAATGTCCTGAGTCACAGACTATTTCTGCTCTTTTAAGGTAGAAATAATAGGAAAATCTTGAAAAGTGGGATTACAGAAAAGGCATCCAATCTGAGGAATGGATTTTTACAGCTAGTCAGGGACATTGCATACTCTTAGTGACTGCTTAGCATTTTCCTCACTATTTACTTTTGAGACGTGGCACACTTTATGCATCTCACTGGGTTGTGTTTCCCTTTCCAGCTAGATAAAGGTATTTTTCTACCTGTAGAGGTAAAAGGGAGAACTCTCCCTACTGCTGAAGCTTCTTGTTCCCTATGTCAGATCTGATCCCTTTTTGGGATGGGATGTCCCTAAGAGTTCTGATTAGAGATGAGAACTTATCAGTAAACGTAAAGTAAACGTATGTCAAAAATTGTTCAAACCAAAACCTGAAACGTGCTTGGACTCTGTCCATACCCTTTTAATGTTGTTGTTGTTATTTGCTCATAAACATTCTAGTCGGATGTCAGTACTCTTAATCATAACAAAAAGTTGAAGTAGCATTATAATGCATTTATGGAAAGTATTTCAGGTTCATAAATGATTTCTATGTTTATGGAAAATCTTATTCTAAGCATTATCTATATCTTACTAGGGAACACAATAATACCTGTTGAAATGATAAGCTGTGTTTAACTAGCAAAGATGGCCGTATGTTTTCTGTGTATATGTGCACGTATGTATTAACAGATGTGAATTAACCTGCATAGCCTGCCAAAGAAGAATTGGTTATTGAAATCATTTAATGATTAATTAGGCCAGGCAGAAACATATGCCCACACACCCTGTCACAACTGTACAGCAAGACATTCCCTTTCAGGAAGCATGGATTTCTTGCACATATGGTCTGCAGTAGACTTAGACAAATCAAAACTTCCTTGACTTTCTGTGTTAGGGACAGAGAACATATATGTGGACCCTGGTATGTGTGGCAGCTGCTATTTGAACTGAAAGGGCTGGAAATACAGGCAATGCAAGAGAGTGGACAAGTGTTTTGTACAAGGCTACACGCAGTACTGGCAAAGCTGGAAACAGAGCCAGGTCTCTGAATGATTACATCTATACATCCTCCTTTATAGTACCCTGTCTACCAGACAGAGAGAAGGAATAGGCTGTGGTGGAAGGCAGAGAAAGAAAAGTCAAACTTTATCTCTGCTTAGAAAAAAACTGTCTTCGTTTGCAGAATCTGTCTGTCCCCTTTACATAGTTCCCAGCAAGAGAAGTGTTAAACCAGCATTCAGAGTCCTCATTCCTCCTGGGATTTGGAACATAACAGCAGATGCCAAGGTTACCTTTGTCCTGTCTCTCTAGTGAGCTCTAGTGCAGGCACAAACAGAATGCTGCTCTCTTCACTTTCTACTATCAATACCAACAATAATCATAGTTTCTTACAATGATCCCATTTAAATTATAAAGAATAAAGGTAGTGAGACTGTCTAGTTTAACTCAGAGTCTTTTGAGGACAAATGAAGACTGCTCACTGAGTTAAAATCTTTTTTTCCAAAGAATTTCCAGAAGACAGTGCTGTCCTGACCCCTCTCATACCAGCTGGGCGTCTGCAGCATTTACCGCAACCAAGGCTGAAAATCATGACAAAAAATCTCTGAGCTGTTCAAGATCACCTCATAGCTGAACCTTTCCACACTGTAGTTTCTCTGCTTCCCTTGTTTGTCTGTGCCAAGTCGCTATAAATCACCATAATCCTGGTTTAATAATTTGCAATCATTCTGATGTCAGAACAAGGCAGTGCTGCCTAGTGGATAGATGATGAAATTAGGACTAAGAAAGCCTGAGATCTCTAATATGCCACTGATTTGTGGGGTGGCCATGGTCAGATTGCCATTTTCTGCTTCAGTTTTCTCGTTTTGTAAATTGGAGGCAATTTATTCACTTCGCATTTGCCCACCATGGATATGAATGGTGGTCTGTGATGTAAATAAGGTGGATTCTGGTTTTTAATTTTTTTGTCTGTTTTTGGCCCTCGTCCTTGACAGCTTTGTACTTTGTGCCATCATTTCCACTCTGCACTTTTCATACAAGACTAAATGGGAGAGGACTCTTTCCTTAATGGTAGCCCATGTGCAGTAGTCAAGATACAATGTTGACGGAAAAAGCAGGCAAGTGAAGTTCCAGACCATTCATTCTGACAGATGACAGCAGAAACAAATGTGTCTCACTTTTGCCCTACTATTTACTCAAGCAGAAAACAAAACAATAGAGATGGGAAAAGATCTAAAAGAGCTGTCACAGAACAAGTGCACCATGCCAATAATTTGAAGGATTAAGGACCCCAAGCTGTATGTCCTGACACAATAGCTAGGGCCATCCTGTTCACTGGGTTCATGGATTAGAGGGATGTTTCATATGATTCTGGTTTTCTTTTCAACTCTAGTTGAACAAACATAGCCTGTGTGCTTGCAAATCCCTTGTTAGCAATGCAAAAGGTCAATACAATTTCCCTTTCACTACACTCTATGATTTTGCCTTTGGAAAATGTTGCAGTTTGTCTGTCTGGATGCCTTCACAGAATCAGCATGACTTTGTGTCTGGTTTAAATAGTGTGATGAAGAATGGTGGGAAGCCCAGAGGAGGGGCCTGGAGTCAGTATACCTGCATTGAGTCGGAGGCACTGGGAGACTGACCTGAGACACACTTGATTTTCTTGTTTAAGCTGCTGTCTTACGAAGTAGGATAATTCAGCCTTGAAGTGCACATTTGTTCAAGGCTATGGCTATGGAAATGGCAGGATTTGGGATCAGTGATGTCACAGATTTTACTTTAAAGATTTCTCTGTTTTACAAATAAAAGGATGGTGTTGCTTTAGCGCTGTGGAAGGTTTATCTGGGTTTGAGTCAAGAAGAGATTTTTCTTCTTCTCACATCACTGCCAGCAGGCTGTTAAGAAGCTGTCCCATCCAGTTCGTGTGTCACCTCAGGCAAGAGATCGCCATTCCAGCACTAAATATGTGCCTCCTTTAACATAATCTAGCGGCACAATTTAGGAATTTCATGGTCAATGAGATAAATTCTCATCATCAGGAAAGATGATCGCAGAAGTGCCATAACCTTTAGTAAGTGAGGAGTATTTGTGCCCATGAACTTATTACCTATGAATATTTGTCATTAAGAATCTAAAAAGTCACATGGTTTGTGGGAGCTCAGAAAAATTTCAAGAGAGGTATCACAGTTCCTGGGACCAGCACGTGGATTCAAATACTCCCTGTCTAATGAAGGATCACTTCTCTTTCAATCTCACAGCTCAGAATTTCCATGGGAAGGGATGGGGGTGGGGAACAAATGTGCAGTGTAGCCTAAGACTTCCTACTAAGAAGGATTCTGATACATGTTTGAGGGCTTTTTGTCTGTGTTGCCTTATAATCCATTTATCTCTGTTTTCTCATACTAGTTATTTAGCCATTACATTTATCTTGTTTCAGTGAGGGTACTTAGATTAGCATTAAAATTCCAGTGCACCTGGGTAATGTCTCAGGGTTGTAAGTGTGATGCAGTCTTTGTATGTGCACACAGGACAAACCCCTTAAAGAGAGGAATGCCTGTCAATTGATGTTACTGTGAAGGCTGTTAGTGGCTTTTATGGGCCTCTACCTGAAGTATCAGCACTGTTAGTTTCCTCCTGGTACTTGTCCCTGAGAGACACTGTTCAAGAGAAAAATAGAGTTCAGTCCTTGCTCTCTGGGGCAGTTTGCTGACGATGCAGTAGCAGTGGGGAATATTCATTTATTCATTCAGCCTGAGATGTCTCTGCATTGGATTCAAAGCAGTAACTTTGTGATGAAAGATTTGCTCCCTCTGGTAACATAGCTCTTTGCAAGAAGGGCTGAGTTCACTTCCTAATGAAACCATTGGCCCTGCTACACACTTTAAGCTATCACGTTCACGTGTCATCTTAGACTGACTGCTGTTATTAGTTTGGCTGCTAGTAAGATAACAGTCCATTACATGCCTTTTTTAATACAGCCTGGACACAAGCAGGAAGGCAGACTTCCTGCTTTTGAGAGGAGCAGGAAGATGGGGCATTTCAGGAGACAAATGTTTGATATTTACAAAATGCATAGCAGATGGGCAGCTGTAAAGTCACCTGCTGACAGCAGTGAGGTACAAAGCCCTCTCCTATTTCAGAGGAAATGCTGGTTTCTCACAGATAGCCCAAGTAAGATTTGAAGGGTTTTTATCTGCATCAGCTACAGGGGGCAGGCTTGGGGCTTGAGCATATTTTGAAAAATATCTGCTCTTATTTAGATGAATTTTCAGAAAAGCTCAACAGCTTTTGAAAATCAGGTCATGTGTGTAAGTGTGCTTTCACTTAAAATCATCATTTCTCCATCGTTTGACATGCAATTTCCTGCTGCTGTGGGTGGGACTAGTGTGGTGGCCATGCCAGTGCCGAGGTTATAACAGACCTGACTCCTCTCTTGCCGACAGAAAAGACCTACATTTGTGCATTTCTTGTGATCTTGTCAACTCATTTTTACTGTTCCACAGTGTCCATAAGCAACTGTATGATCTAAGGATAGCGGGAGTGGTATTTCAACAGTGCAGATAAAAAATATGGTCCAGAACTTCTTGCTCTGAGAAGCACTAATGCAGTAGAAGGGCAAAACCTGGTTTACTTTGTGCTGCTGGTGGATCTGCCTGATGGATGAACCTGTCCTGCTAAGCAGCTATCTGCCTTCCCCACATAAAAACCTGGAACAGAATAGCTCTTCTACATTGGTGGATTGACATTCCTGGGTTCAGAGATGAACCAGCAAGTCCCCAATCTAATTAAAGGTACTTGAACTGGTTTTTGGAAGCACTATTTCAGGAGCAGAGACAGGCAAACAATGCTTGCAGACCCTGAACAGATCAGGAGAGAACAAGGTTACAATGTTTAACTGTCTGTCTACCTACATTGCTCCTGGCTTCTGCCTCTTTTGCATGGAGGTGTATGTATACACTTGCACACATTTGGCACTTTAGTAAGTCTCTAAATTAAAAATGAGCATTTCAGCTATTAGGTCAATCCCAGGCCTTGCTTTCAATAATTCTCACAGATGGCTATTCTTATGATGGAGGTTTATTGGGGTTTTTTTGAGGGGTGGGAATACCAATGAATAAAATTTCTTTTTTTTTTCCTTCTTGACGCTATTAAGCCTGGGTAATATGAGGTTTTGTGCCTAAGTGGGTTCAATGGCCTTTGTAGAGGATGCCACAAATTTTATCACCCTTCTCTCCATCGGATGAGAGAGAAACAGACATCTATTTTCTGCCCTAGCTGGATTTCAGACTTGAGATTTCCCGGCTGTCCATTCTGCTCTGAGATGATGGTCACGTTCCTCTCTCCTGGGGATTTCAAGAAGCAGAGGGCTGCTTGGGATCATCACTGCAAACTTCCTGTCCCCATCTGGAAGGCAGCTAGCCTGCCTTTTGTATTTATTCATTTCTCTGAAATGAAGGAGATTTCTCCAGCTGCCCTTGAGAGGTTAGTGTGCTTTTAGAGGGAACAAAACTTGGGGTTAAACTTCCTTTGTGTCTTCTGGCCATTGAAAACAAAACATGTTTGATCTTTTCTCAAACAAATTTACAGATTGAGATCTAATTAATTTCTCTTGGCAACTGGTTTCAATTATTTGGTGATATTTTTGATTCATGCATAGTATTCAAGTAAAGACAAACCACATTCTTATGGCTGTCAGTATATTAAAGTCAACAGGAACTTTGAAGGTGAGAAAGAAAGAAAACACAATGATAACCTCTGAATATTAAAAAGAAATCCACATGATATGCCATGACAGCCTGAGTAGGATGAAATTCCCTCTGTGTCCGTGGTGTTTCTTCCTAACACAGAGGCAGCACAGTCAGGCCATCTGTGGATTGGTACCTTCATGTGTTTTGTGTGTATGCTCTTGAGGCTGGACTGGCTTTCCTCCACTTTTGTGGAGTACCTAAGCTGATCTGGGAGTTGTGCCCTCCATTAATGAAACCAAAATAGTAATATTAATAATAATATCAATCCAGTTAAAAGCAGAGTGAATGAGACAGGGGTTTCCCCTCTCCTGCTTGATCTTTTTTCCCCAGATGGAGCATTTAGTGATTTACCAGAGTCCTCTTCCCTTTCCTTCATCTCTTCTTCCCCATTCTTCAGTGACTTGTGTTACACACAATCGAGACACCGATGGCTGCGTTGAAAGCCCCTTGCTCAGGCGTGTACCCACCCGCACCGGTGCACGGCTTCCCCAGCGCTCAGTCCGCAGCCAGTTTCACCACCCCGGGCACTAACAGAGACCGACACACGCAACAGGTAGGGTAGGGGCCGCCGCGCCCCCGTTCCCGGGCTCCCAGCCCGGCGACGGCCGAGCTGCTCCCGCTTTCCTCCGGTTGGGCTTGGGTTCGCTTTCTCGACTGGGAAGCGCAGGCTCTCTTTCCTCCTGGTCCCCGGCAGGGGCTCGCTCCGTGCCGGCGCCGAGCGGGTGGTTCNGCTGCCGTGCCGCTCCGAGGTAAGCTCCTCTACGCGGGTAACTTTGCGGGCCAGCCGGGGCTTTCGCAGCTATGGCAGCTGGTCATTGCCCTCCCTCTGCAATGGAAATCGCCTTGGCTCCATTTTATTCTTGAGATTATTTATACCCATAAGGACTAGTCGTTCTTTAAAGGGCCATTATGCTGTGGGATATTAGCGCCTCTCTGTTTTTTCTAGTATCCAGAGACGATGTCGATGTTACACCACAATTTTTGCAAGACTTTATTCTAGCCTTATTATTTGCAGGTAGAATGGATTGCAGATGCAGAGAAGTAGGTTTGGGAATGAGCTTCTGGTGCTTGTAAATAGAAATGCTATATTTCTGTCAAGGGGAAGGGGGAGCAAATTACAACATTGCTTTTAAAATGAGAGGGAATGCACACGGGCGTTTTCTGTGTAGCTTCGGACTGAGCAAACTGAGTGAATCTGGTGTGGGGAGTGTGTCTACTTGTCCCGAGAGAGCTAAAGCCAGGATGTATGCATTACAGTTGTTCATTCATCAGCGGCTGCAGATAATGCAATTACCAAGTCAGCGGCGCATGGATACTGCCCTGCGTGCGACATGCTGAGAATACTGTACTTTAGGAAGCCAACACTTGCTGTAGTTTGGATAAAACAGAAGCTGGGAATGGCAGGGTATGGAACCGTTGTGTCTTTAAATGGAAAGGAGGCTACTGGTTAATCTCACTCTATTGTTTCTGAAGATTTGTATTTTGTGTGCTTCTCTGCAGAGGTGTAAATACCTTTTGCAAGCACTTCATGAGGAATTCAGGAGTGAAAAATAATTGGCAACAGCTTCAGGTATCACTAGTGCTGATGAATGGTAGGTGGTTTAAATGTCTGAGAATATGCAGTAGTTTTAGTTAAGTCCTATCACAGAAAGGTCTTCATTTAGCTCTCAGTTTTTTATTTACAGATCAGATTCTGCAGCCAGGGTATGGCTACCTTACTCCTGAGGCGTCTTGGAAAGGGAGGAAAAAAAAATCACCGGCGTGATTACCATGGACACAACTATTCCTTATTTATTTATTAGGCTATTAGGGTAATGAAGAAAAGCCATGCCTGCCCTGCTGTGCAGATCTCATTTCAGCAAAACTGCCTGGTCTCCTGCTGTTACCCTTGTTTGATTTTTAACCAGTAAGTGCCCTGTGCTCGTGTCAGTGCTGTGGTTGTTACTCCTTTATATATGGGTTCAAGAAATGAGCCCCCAGATCAAGGGCACCAGAGTGGAACCCAGATGGTTGATAGTGGGATTTGTTCTAAGTAGAATCTATTCTTTACTCTTCTGCCCAAAGATCAGTGTTCCCTTACTTGTAGTTGTTGCTTTTTTATTCTGCGTGGTATTGCTGTTACTGCTGCTGCTTTGGGGAAATGCTTGGTATATTAGTATTTCATTTTTATAGATTATGCCACTTGAAGATTGTTCTCTCTTGTATGTGTTGATACCTTGTCATAAAAAGAAACTGTATCTGTCCCAAATGCTTCTCTACCTAGAATGTCCAGCAAGGAAAGGGGTGGTTTAGTTTGCTAAAGGTTAGTAGGAGATTGGTATCTCTTGATTTCTAAAGGCTGGACCACATTGGTTCTGCTGCATGGATAGACATACAAAAAACATGTGTGTATCACATTGGTGTCTCTAATGAATCCCATTTCTTTTGCATTCCCCTTTTCTTATTCAATAGGCATACTTATTATCTTTAAATAGGAATAGTTATTTTTAAAGATAATTCTGTTCTCTAAAGCCAATATAGATTCATAATGATATATAAAAAAATCATAAAAATATGTAAGTAGTGATATTCACAGAGTTAAAACACAGCAAGTACGCCTTTGTTGGAATACATCAGGTATTTTGTAAACAGACACAGAAACACATACATACACACAAGCTCACACCTAAGCTGTCTAGAAGAAGAAAGAAACAGTGCCTAATAAATTTCACGTGCCCAGGAGGCTAATCTAAAAGTCAGGAAGGTAAGAATTATGTGCTCCATGTGAATATTATTTGCAGCTTCCTTTTTCTTTGATACATAAGTGATTCAAAGAGCACAAATGTGAGGATTCCTCCAAAGGAAGGTCATGTGATAAACAGGTCTCTTCTTGTGTTTTCTGTTTGTAGGGGAGGGAAAATATTTGGAGTAGGGGGGAAAGAAGAACTCAGAGAAACTATGAAGCACTCTGCAAATGTTGAATTACAAGTTTACTGTTTTTGCAAAGGTTGAATCTGGGGAAAAAACAGGAATGTTAAACCTTTGTGAAAATTACATGTTGCATTTTGAAGAATGCGCTGTGTACGTGGGTGCAGCATATGTATGCACACACTCAGGTCACTATTAAGACATGGCAGCAGATGTTCACAGAATTTACATATACTGATGTGTTACTGTATACAATGTGCTAATTAATTGATGAACCCACTACAGAATGCTTTGTCTTGATGGTGTTCTGCAGCAGAGACTTACACTGGTTAATTCTCTGGTCCTCTATGATTCCTTGGTGTTATTTTTCAGTTTTCTGTGCCTTGACTTTGCTAAATGCTCCTTTGGTCTTATGACAGCACAGTGCAGGTGGGGAGACCAAAACAGTGGCCTTGCTGGTTTTGTTTGCTTTAGGCAAAAACTATAATATATATCTCCTAAGATGGATGAACAATCATGATATTTTCTTTCTCTGCTGAGTCCTGTGCAATGAGCCACAGAGGTTCTGTTGGTCTGATCCTGAAGTCTTCAATCTCTTCCATAATCCCATTATCTGCTGTGGTGCTATATATGTGAATGAGCATTAAGGAATTAGGTTGTACAGTGTGTGTTGTTTGTGATGCAAGTTAAGACAGGGTCAGCACTTTCATTGCCTAGTGTAATTTATATCAGAGCAGAGGCTACCTATAGGGTTATGGAAACTGCTGTGCCTTTAAGAGCAGACAAGTTTTCAGCTGAGACACCTTTTTTTTTTTTTTTTGGTGAGATATTTGATTTGGATTTATTCAGCATTGGGAAATACGCTGGCAGCATGGATAAAGTTCAGTGTTCTTTGAAAATTGTTTTTACTTCAGGCCTTTGAAGTTCTCAGTCATGGGTAGGTTGTTTTAGTCTTTGCTCTTATTGTGTAAAATAATATGCTAGGGCTTTTGCTTGCTGCTTAGGATCTCTGAAGTAGAAGCTTAACAAAAGCCTGGGTTTTCAACAATGCTGGATACCCAGATGCTTTCCTTCACTTTTTCCTTTTTCTTTGGTGACTGACACTTAGTCGGTATATCTAAATAGGTTTTTATGAACCTGACCTTTGGCTTTAGTATGATTTCAGCCTCTGCTCCTTTGCAGACTGTATTGTGACCCTTCTGCTTGTCACAGTTTTGGACTTAGTATTTGGATCAGTTAGAGGAGAGGGTTTGGGAAGTGATGATGTCATGTCTTCACACTCAGCCGAAAGAGTGCTTACCCAAGCATGACAGTAAAGGCAAATGTGCTACTGTAGGTGTCTTTCAGAGGTGTCACACTGATGCCATACGTGCTCGGGTTCATCAGCATTTCAGAGTTCTTTTTGCATGAAAATTGATCCATGCCAAACTGCTTGGACAGTGCTGGTCAGCCACTTTGTGATAGCTCTGCCAACTAGATACAGTCATGCCTCACTCTCATTAGGGTTGCTAAAACAGACACTATGTGCCATCCCAGTTAGAAATGCTATTTAAATACTGGAAGGAATAGCACTTCTGTATATGCTTTTTCATGGTTTCACTAAGATAAAATGAAGCATGATTAAGTCATTTTGGATTCCTACATCATGGATGCTGTTATTTGGAATGTGTTTAGGAAAACAAATAGTATTAGATGAGAATAATGAGGTAGAAAAACTGGTTTGTGATGTGCTTCTCAGATCAGACACTTCGTATTGGAATTTGGGTGTGTGAATGCCCATATGGCAGTCGGTATTTTATTCTTTCTCACTTCCTTTACATCTTGACATCTGTCTAATGTGTATGATGTAAGCCTAGGTGTTTGGGTTTCTTACCCATTCAGAGTAAGAGGAGATGATCTGGATTGATTTTTGGGCAAGTTTGTTCCATATCCTGTGTGAAGTCTCTCTAGCCACAGAATTACAGTGTAGCACTGAATCTGTTTCTTATCTACAAATGCCAGCATAGGCAGGCAACTCTGCTATCACTTTCCAGTTGAAGGAAATGAGATGTGGAGAGGTAAAGCAATTTCTGAAAAAAATTATCTTTTATATCCATAGCCGATCTTGAAACCGTTTATTGATGTTTGCCCTCTTCATAAACAATAACAACTTTGAAGTGAGTGACTTTATCTTGAAAGCAAACTGTTGCTAAAATTATTCTTTGCTAGGAAAACTTCTGAAATAATTCTACTTCCTCTTATCCTGAGAACTAAGAGAAGAGTATTTGATACTTTAACAGCTGGGGGTTTTCAATGCTTCCATCAAAATGGGTAAACAGGAAATGGCAGAATGCATGAAAATTGAAAATGTAGTTTGTCTACAGATTTGGTTTATAGCTATAATGGTCTTTCAAAGAATCAATTATTTGCATATAATAATAATATGAATGAAGTCTGCCCCAAGACCAGAAGGCTATTCTGGTTTTGAGTAAACACTGCAACACTCATTCACATAAGGAACAGAAGTTATATTTTTCTTAGAGCAGAATGAACATAATTAGAATGAAGATGACTGTTTGGAAAAGGAGACCGATACCAGAATATGAGTTAATTTTCCTTCGTTTCTATGTATGTATTGATCCTAGCATTTAAGAGTCAAAAGTAGTGGTTGGTGAATTATTATTATGAGCTTTCCAAGTTTCCGACCACTCTCCAGTGTCTGCAGTGTTGCCATTGTAAGAGACACACTAGTGGTGCCAGGAAGGCCAAGTCTAATGGTGCTTGTACTCAAATGCCTTTTTGTAATCACAGGCATGGTTTTTCCAAGTTAGGCAGGGCGAGTCAGTCGTGTGAGGCCTAAGAGAGAAAGACCAGATTTAGGGACTGTGCACTTTAGACTTTTGCCCAGCTACATCAATAGCAGTAATGACTAATGACATGTAGTGTTAGCCCTCACTCAGATCAAGCCCACAGTTTAGAAGAGCTAAGAAAAAGCAATGAGCCCTGCATCAGCACAGAATCTTGTTTGACATAATCTGGAGTTATAGCTGGTGTCATCTTAAAAATATTCATATCAATTCATCTGAAAATTTGTACAGCATTTATGGTAGATAATGATATAATTATAAAAACAGTCTAGGTGAATCTATAGATATTTATCCTTTCATCATTGGTGTTACTTAAGCAAGAGATAGTACGAGATTGAACTAGGTTAGTTTCCTACTCTGTCTATTCTGTTATGATCTTCTCTGACTGAGCTCTTTAAATACTGGGAAAAACTGTTCAAGTAAGACATGTCTTTGAGATGGTGGTCCTTGTAACTTCCTTCTACTGGCCAATCTTGTAGAATTTTATGGGATAAAGTGTTGGTTTTGCAAATGGTTATTTTTCTGAAAACTTGGCTGAAATTTGTTTGCATGTGAAGTACCTCTAATCCTCATGGAAAGCCATTCTTATGTTTCATGTTTATGTGTCAAGCCAGTCACAAAATTTAAGCTGTACTGAGAGAGTAGCCAGTCATGCAGCACTGAGCTCCACAGACACTTGTTGGATGTTAAAGTGTGGTTGGCAGTCTTTTGCTTAACTCCGAATTGAGTTTTGCATGGTCATGACAGGAGGCAGACGAGCCAGTGCTTGGCAGGGGAGAAAACCCCAGGTAGATTAATGTGACCTTTTGGTGTCTATGTTGTGCCTTGGAGGATGACCCAGGTCCTCGATGCTGGGTAATACACTGGCACCTGGGATCTGACATCATACTGTCCCTAGCAAAAAGTCTGAACTGAATGTGAGTCAAGGCTGCCTAAAAAGGCTGCAGGTCCTTGTAGCAGATATTGTGAGACTGTGGGCTATTTTCAAATGATTCCCACCTCATCTTGCCCATCTGAAATTGTCACTGCAAGGGTAGAATACTTGACTAGGGGCTGTACTGTGTAGAGTCTCCTCACAGTGGTGGCTGTGTCTAAGGTTTTCTCTGGTAATACCAGTAGGGTCACTGAATGCTCATCCTGAGGTTCCTTCCAGAAAGTAAGTGAATTCAGTGCTCTAGACAGTTGTGAGGATACAACCTCTGTCTCCAGAAGCCTTAGAGAAGATCTTTGTGTAGAGTTCCCTCCATTAGGTAGCGTGAGAGGTATGGCACGCGGTATTCAGTATATCAACTTAGAATTACCAGTCAAATCTTTTGTTGCAAAAAAAATTGCAATGAATTTCTGCTCAGTGCCCTGTGCCAGTATAATGTGTTTCAAGAAGGTATCTTCTCAGAAACCTGTTGGGCACAAGTCTGCAAAACCGGAAAAGAATGTATCACATAGATAAACATGTTGGGGGGCAGTTAAAAGCTATGCATGTCCCAGAGTTACAGCTTCTGGAAAAAATCATTAGGTATTGCAGTTTCTCCTGATGCAGTGTGACATTTGAAGAGCTAGAAATAGTACTCTTATACATTTAATATAATGCAATATATATATGTATAATAGTACATTTTAATAGGTGACTAGATATTTAGTTTTGTTTCTTGTCTTGAAAAGTCTGGCTGTGCTGTCAGTACAACTAGGCTGAAAGCTCTTAGGCTGATTAATTATTAAAACAACCCACTAAATATTTTACACATTTTAATTTTTTTATCTTATCTATTGATACTTTTCTTCAAAGAGATTACAATATCAGAGGAAAACCTTACTACAAAATATGCTAAGAATTTATATCACGTCCTATAAAAGATTTAAAAGTGCGAAGGTTTTGTAAACATTCATTTCCTCACTCTATCTTTGCTTCACTTTCTTCTCTCTTTGTCTGCAGTACCTCTCTGAATCTTTTTTGTTGGGGGAATAACCAAATAACCTTTTCTTTTTTGAGAACTTTTATGTCCAGCAGATGTGTGCTCCCCTCATGTAAGATGATGTATGAATATACAATACATGCAAATCCCTGTGGCAGAAAGTTTGCTTTCTAGAAGGTAGGATGTACCGAGCAACAGTACTGCTGTAAGACTGGAGTGGACACACAGTCATGAAGAGCACATGGTTTGTGTCCTACCTTGCCATATTATTAGGCATCATCTCTTAGCATATCTGTGAGTTGTAAGTCTTTACAGCCAACTATACAAGTGTACCAAAAAATCGTAGAATCAGAGACTCCAAACCTGGAAATCACATTTCCTCAGACGCTGAAGACACTTGGATTTGAATCTAACATCTTGAGAAAGGTACCAGAATACTTCGCTTGCTATTCTAACATCTAGATGTTTCAAAGACCTGTACAAATTGTGTTGTGGTTCTCTTAAGAGTGATGCTTACACACATGGCAGTGCACATATGGGCACACAAACAATGTACTATTGTTCTGGCCCTTTTTTCTATTTTATTGCCTGGATTCAAAGAGCACTGGCACCAACTAAGATCAAAGTCCTCATAAGAATAGGCTTGTGCAAATACACCAGAGACAGCATCAACCCAGCATGCTTTTGGGCTAAGCAAGTGAGAAGACTGGAATAAGGAGGACTGGGAGGAGGATGGAAAGGCAGTGGGGCATAGTGCTGTTGACATGGACTCTTACATGAGGAATGAGATGGGGCCTGGTGGGCTCCACCTTTTCCTTTCCTTTGTAGTTTGGCTTTGGTCTGTGATCTGGCGCTACTGGGGAATTTGCATATTTGGTAGTGAGTCCTTTCCTGCCTCAGACAGGTATGAGACAAAGATAGCAGAAAAAACCTCACAGACATTTTCATCTCTCTTTCCTAGCAGTCCACACAGTTTTGTGAGACTTCTTTTGTGAGAACTTTTATAGGTAACACACTGCTTATTCAATTGTGAGATATATTATCCATTAAAATTGCCCGAAAGTACTTGGAAAGAAAAGAAACTTCACAACGTCTTCATAGAGAGATTGGTGTCTTACTGGATGTGTGACTGATACTCATGACAGAACAGATCTTCAAGCCTGGGTATACTTATTAACAGTAAGCTTTTAATGAAAGTGTTCTTAAAATAAGTATCATTTATTGCTTTAGTTTGCTACGTGGTCTCTAGAACACTGTTCTAAAAATATCTATGTTTAAATCACAAGGCTGTTCTTGTTTTCTTAAAAATTATTTATACTTAAAAAAAAGAAACAAAGCCCTCAAAGACCATTTCCTATTACAATTTCTGGGTCACTGCACCCCATTGTATAACAAATGGATATGAATAGGGTAAATGACTGGCCATCAGTCTTTGTGTTTATGGTATTGAATAAGTGATTATTAGACTTAAATCATGTTGCTCATGTTTTATTTCTAATTAACTGAGAAATGTGATGTATCTTTACATGATGGTGGTGATCTTTTATAAAAAGACTAGTCAGTATCTGTATTGGTGCTAAAACCAAACAGTAAGAACTCCAAGAGAAAGGGTTTATTAAGCAAGTAAATTAGGTGGAGATCCTTGGGTTAGAAGCCATGGAGGGACAGAAGGGAATACTGTTAGTTAGCTCTGAAGGGTAGAAAGAGGGATAGACTTAGCAATCAGACATTCCACATAAAATCACTCTGTTCAGTGCAGGAAATGAATGAGGTAGAGGTGTTCCTTCTTGCAGCTGGCTTTAACTTGTGGCACTCCTGCCAATAAGTCTTTTTCCTCAATGTAGATATTTTGTGTGGCTGTTTCTCTTTGGGTGGAATTTTGATTAAAAAGAATCCAAGTCTCTTGCTTTGCAATCAGTTTGCTGGCAGGAGTAGAAGCACCTCAACATTTCACCTCAGCTCCTTCAACTTCTCCCTTTGGGAGGGAGTTTTACAGAGCCCTAATGTGTGCATTTCTAAGATTGGGAGACAGCATCTGGAGAATCACCTGCTGTGTTGTGAGGCCTCATTAAAGAGAGAACAACAACCCTTTGCCATATCACAGCCTTCACTTTTGTTCTTTCTTGCTGTCTTGCATTGTTTTTTACTAGAACAAACAAGCTATGCGTGCACTCAGATGTGCGTTATTTGTGCCCAGTGAAAACCATCATGTCAGGCATGCGCTCATTGTGTTGATCTGAACAAATGTTCTGCTGCTGATACTGCACTCACTAGAGCTCAGACACAGTGTGAGCTGTGGTATTTTGTGACTCATGCTTCATCAAGCTGTAACTGTTAGCTGTGTTCTAGCCTTTACCAGCACAAGGGACTCAATCTGATCCAAACTTACTGGGCTTGATGGAAACAACCCTATTGCCTTCAATCAGCTAGATTCATCCACAAAGCTTTGGGGCTGAGTTGTCAGGATAGGATGTTAAGTAATTTCTCCCATTTGATTTTTAAATTTCAGTACATTGGTCTGGAATTAATAGAGAGTGAGAGAGACTGTAGAAATACTGCAATGGCATTGTAGTTACTTCTGTGCCACATTTGAGGCTCAGGGGATGGAATGGCCCGTTACTGCCATACCACAGTTGACATGTTTCACGGCAGATGCCAAAAACACATCTTGGACACCACATTGTTTGCCCTGTGATTCTACCCACCACTGCAGAAATTCCCTGCTGTGAAGAGAAGATGTTTGCAATTTCCAGAGGCCAGCCCAAGGGGAAGGTCCAGTCATGAGTGGTTCAGTGTTCCTTGTGGGTCTAGGGCTTGTCCAGATTCCTGAAAGAGAGCTGATAGAGGAGCCCTGGAGAGTGCCACAGATACTACCAGCTCACAGTCCGGGAAGAAAAGACAGTGTGGGCATCTCTATCTCTCCCTCCCAACACAGAAAATTCCTCAGTCTTAATGTGTTTAAATGGACATTTTAATTTACTTGTTGTTTGTCACTGGAGCTGTGTAAGTTTTCTTTTTTTATTAAATGGGACATTTTCTCAAACATTGTCTTGCTGCATTTTTAGGTGAAGTACTGTGTTGTATTGTTTGTTTTTTGTTTCTAGAAACAATATAATCTAATTTACAGAGTCTGGTATTCATAAAGGCTTGTAGTTCAGCCCTGTGAAATCCTGTGACTAATTCATGATATGTCCTTGTTCTATTTTAGAGGTTTACAAGCCTTTGGCTAAGGTATATGATAGAAATTTCGTAGATAGTTTCATTTCTTTCACAAGAAAACTAAAATTTTATGATCAATGATTTCATGCCTATCATAAGTTTTATGCCTCTAGTAGTATTTTGCAGTACAGTAGCAGCACAAAGACCACAAGGTCTCTCACCTTTCTAATGAAGACTGGAGAAGTCTATAGGAGTTTCAGGCTAATTACAGGGCTTAAGACCCATGTGCTCTAGTACATTCCCTTCTACTGAGCAGGGATGGTGATGAGCTAAAGCAAAATCACTGTTAGTGGATACTAGCTCAGTGCTCAGCAATTAGATCCCATCCAGGTTATACACTCATGTAAGTCTATTTGGTGAAGCTTTTTGAAGTGAAGTCTACCGTTGAATTAAAAAAAAATAAAAATCAACCATAATAATTGTATATAGACTCATGACCTTCAAAAAATACCATGCTGCTTCTCTGGCACATCAGCTAAGATAAGAATTCAGTCACCTGGCAACAGAAGTCACTCATGAGTCCTGAGTCCAAGGACACCCCAAAGCCTCTGTTTGCCTTGTAGCATTGAGTGACAAGAAATCCTCACTGCTTGAGCTGTTGGATGTCACAGAGCTCTTTGTCCTGGGTGACTCCTTCATACTGAACTAGCCTTTGGTTCACAGTTAGCTCCTAAGACAGAGCTTAATCCTGTGAAAAAAAAAATCTGCTTTACTTGGCATCTTGCCAAGCCATGGTCTGTCCTTGTATTAATTCAGAATTAATTAGTTAATTCTGTTTCTAATGGCTTAATAAACTAAGGCCAAGTCTGAGAATGCAATTAATTTTGTGTTTGGGAAGGCTCCACTGAAATGAAGACCATTTTGCTTGAGTAAGGAGCACTGGGATCACTGCTCTTCATTATTAAGGCCCTATTAGAAGTGAGTCACTGTCATGTCACCTCCTCTTGTCATCACATACGTTCATAGGTACAAGTGATAAAAATTCCCTTTCTGCAAGCTGGTGACTGAATACAGGGTAGATGAAGGGGAAAGCGTTCAACCGCAAGCTTAACTGAGCCTGTCTCAGCACCCATCCTTGCCTCCCTGCGATCATATGCCCACATTCTAGTTGACACATGCTTTGGAACAGGGCTCTGTGAAGTGCCTGTCATGCCTCTTGATGTGGTGTCTAAGAGGGGAGGTTTCTATTTCCAGCTCTGTTACTGATATAGTGCAGGGTGACGGGTAAATTACACAACGCTCTTTTATGCTTCCACTCTCTTGTCTCTGATGTGGCTGAAGGATCCAGCCCAGTCAGGGTAGCCTTCTACTATGCAGTAGGAACGCTGGTTTATTTGTGCTAGTGTCCAAGATGATTTTGGGACAGGAGAGGGATGTTCTGCCCACATCTAGTACGTGACTTTACGTGAAAACATAAATTCAACAGGAAGCCACACTGATGGCTCAGTGCAAGGCAGTCCCTGCTAGGTGCATGCTGATTGTGGTACCATCCACAGCAAATAGTTGGTGAACTCATAAGAGAAAATGTGACCAAGAGATCTGGTTGTCTTTACATGGTGTTTTGTAAACATAGAGCGACATTAACTCTGGCAATATCCACTAATTTTGGATATACCATAGAGTCACAGTTCCAAGCATCTGTTATAATCTACCCCAGAAGCTCCCTGTAGTGAGTACAGGAACTTTCACCACATGTGGTACGGGAGTGACTTTTGAGTCATTGTGAGTGGAAAGTACAATAGAACTGTGAGATACTATCTTTGGGGGAAAAAAAAAGTCATTGCTGGAGTTGCTTTAATCATCTTCCCTTCCATAAGCTTCCACTCTAAATGCTGGAACTTTCTACATTTTCTTTTGTTTGGTCAGTGCTTTGTGCAAGTCTGCTAGTCACAAGATTTTCCGAAGCAGTGCATGTTATCTTTGTATTTTGCTTTCACCTCTATGAAATGTTGAGATAAACACTTTTCTAGACACTGATTGGTTATGGACCATATGTTCCTGTAAAAGCTGTAATTTCCCACTGAGGTCTTCTGTTTCCATTAAGCCATTCTGTGTGTGTGCTGCGTGCTATAACACACACTGACTTGAGGAACTGCATTGTAACCCAGCTGGGTACAGTGCTGATGCCTGATGCTGAGACCTGAACCCAAAGCATACCTTGAGTATTTGGAGCCTAACCTGATGCCAGATCTGAGTGCAAGTGAGAAAAGTTTATTTTTTGGTTGTATGCAGCAGAGAACATGAGCAAAGAGTGTCCTGGTATAATCAAGAGTAGAAGACTGTTGTTTATGCTCACAGAACAGTGATAGCAGAGGGAGACTCTGAGCCAAATGGACTGTGTAATAGAGGAGCAGCTATTCAATCACTAATCATACATAATTCAATTCACTGTATACCCCAGGCATTAAAATAACTAAAATAAGACTGTCAAATTCCTCCAACCATTCTATACCTCAGACACCCACTTTATATGTGAAGGTAAAGTTAACAAGTGCCATGGATCTTCTCAAAGTCCCTGATGGTTCCTACAGAAGAACCACTATTGCCTGAATTTCAGACTGGGTGATGCTGAATTCACTCAGTATGCCACAGTATTCACATCCTTGCTCAAGCCCTCTTAAAATACTTAAGTAAGTTTACTCCGTTTTTATTAGCGTTATTGAGGTTGACCAGCCTGTGACTTAGAGGGTATTTGGGTCCATCAGTTTGCATCTAGCTCTCTTTTTTCGTGTTTGTAAAGGCCAACTCCAAATCAGTCAGGAACGTGGATGTGGCAGAATTAGCTTTTGTTGTGACAGCTGGCCTAGCATGTATCACAGATGTGGGCTTATGCTGAAACAAGGGCTGTGCACAAAGTTCACTGCAACTATAAAAATAAGGTGGCCAGTCTCCCTGCTGGGAGTTGGACTCTTGTGCCTTGGGCTCCCAAGTGTGGAGCAGGAGAGTCTTGTGCTCTGTGCTGAACCAGCTGGAATAAGAGGACAGGGACAAGGAACAGCAGAATGGTAAACTGTGCAGCTTTCTTCTTATTACATCGTACCCTTCTCTAGTTACTCTGAACCATTAGTTATGCAACTCCATTTACTATGGAAAGCATCTACATGATTAGTCCTTGGTTAAATTTGGATGTCCAAATTAGGAAAGCTGGAAGCACAAAAGTAAAGGAGCACAAGGAAACAGAGAACAAATACAGTTAAGCCAAAGGAAGAAGAGATTCAGCACACATATTTCTTTCAGCTGGACTCTTATGAGCAACTGTTTTTCTGTCTTTATCTTAAAAATCCTTTTTAGATTTTTTTTTTAATCGAAAGCAATTCTGTTTGTTATGGAAGTCTTATTATAACTTCCCTTTCTGCCACCTTAATATTTCATAAGAAAATATCATTTTGAATCTAAAAATTGTGCTTGCAGAGCAGCTAGCTGCCTGCTAGATGGTTGTCCACTACCAGAGGGTTGTTAATTTCTGTAACCCCCTGATATTTAGGATGCACTAAATGTATGAAATATTTAATGTTCTTCTGGGGCCTTCTGCAAGCTATCATTAAGTAATTCATGAAAGATAAAAAGTGCGCTTGTGATTTATTATGGGGTTTTTTTCCTGTTTTATATAAAGAAGGCCCAAAGGGTCCCTCTGTTTTGTACCTCTGGTTTTCTTCTAGAGAAAAGCATGTCTGTTTCCTTTTATTTTCCTTTTTTAAAAAATAATTTCTTTCAGAGTATATGCATAATTGATCATCTGATGGAATTATCTCAGGGTTATTATGAGAATGAAAGCTAACTAACTGTCCAGGGAAGAAAAAATATTTTTATTTTGATGGCTTAAAAGTTTAAAACAAACAAATAAAATCTTCAAGCTTTTGAACACCTGAATAAATATTTGGGTGAAAAGTTGCTGTTTGCCAGGATGTAACAGCTTGCTCAGATAGATGGCTGAAGGAGCTTTAAGTCTATGTCTAAGACAACTAGGGAGACCACAGAATAAGAAAAGTGGTATTTTAAATGAAAAGAGCAAGTGGCAAAAAAAAAAAAATTCTGAACACCACCCCCCCCTCATTTTAAAGTTTTCAGGCCTCTAGGGATTAAAAAAAAAAAAAAAAAAGAGGGCACAGAACTGAAAAGCTTATCTTTTATGTATTTTACCTTGGAAGTCTGTGTTATGTATATTAGACTGATAAGCAAGATAGAATTTATGGTAGTAAATATTGGCTAATTTGTTGAACACGTCTTTTTGTATGATATTGGCCAGGCAGCCACTGTTTGCTAGCAGTAAAAAATCTCTGAGCTGCAACTTTTTTCCCCTCACCAGTTTTACAGATATCTTTATAATTTCTGTTCCACAGAACATGGAGGAGTTTAGAAACATCTTCTTTTTTTTGCTATTATTGATGGTTAGTAATTACTCTGGTTTTAGGGAATGATTCAGGTTCTTTTCTGCCAGAGGATTTTGGTTTTCATTTTATCAGGCCCTAATCATGCCACTGTGTCTTGCTGTATAAAAGCTGACTTTGATAAAGGATCAGTGTTTATATGAGTGTGTGACTGGGGGTGATGCAGATGCCCAGGGCTGAAGTGGAGGGAAGGGCTGAGAATGCTGCTAGGTAGAATCAGTCTGGCAATACAGACCAGGATTGTCCTCCTTTCCTAGGAAGCAAGGTAACTCGTAAAGTCACACCTTGTCCTTCAGTTCCAGACAGAAAACAAACTCAAGACTCCTGCTTCTGTCTTGCTTAACTCTATGTATCTGGTTGATACTGTGGTTGTAGGGTATGTAATGTCTTCTGGGAACTGTTTCTCAATTACCTCGACATAGCTAGCCAATTTAATTGACTGATTCCCTGAGAAGCTTAGAGCAGTATAAAAATTAGATCTTTTTTTCTTAAACTAATTTATAGAACAGAAAGCATTTTCCCTTAGATGTTTTTGGGGGTTATAAAGTATTCCACTAGTGCTTTGTGATGGGCTGGTTTTTGGTTGCTTTGTATGTCTGTGTACTCAATGCTCTGTAGGATAAATGGTAACTGTTTAAACTGTGAAAATTATCCTAAATCCTCTGCTGCCTTGGAGTAGCTATTGGAGAGTGTTGAAACTCATTATCTCCTTGTTAAGGGATTTGTGCTTTTGGAGCAAGAGCATGTGCCTGCTGTCCTTGCTGAAGAACTGCGGATGACGTGAGTACTGTGTCATCAGTGAAGCCCCAGGTAACTCACTGTTTCCATATGTTGTAACTCTGCTGTTTCCATAGTTAAGAACCTTGCACAGCCTTAGTGCAATAAGGTGCTCCTTTGCACAGGCTGGTGGCTTATAAATACTGTATAAATACCGTGGGGAACATGTCTCTCGAGTGCTGCTTTATGAGGGAGAGAACAACCATGAGAAGACATTGAGGAGAACGCAAGAATATAAGAGGAGAATAGCGAATCTTTACAGCCTCAGCTCTTCCTCACACTGTCACTGCTATCTTTAGGAAATGGATGAGGGGCTGACACTTTTTTCTGTACTGGTTTACTTTATTCAGGCTTAAGTTCAGGCAAGATTAGAAGTAGAATTTCTGTCCGGATTTCAGCAAACTGCTGTCACTAGAGCTGTGTTTGATTACTCCAGTACAACCTGGATCTGTGATTCTGGCGAACACTCACATTAAACTGGGGAAAACAACCTTGCAAAGTTAATGTAAAAGGACTGTAATGCCTTGTCTGAGTGAAATTCATCATACCAGCATGCCATGAGGCAAACCCTATGGTGTGTACCATGTTTTTGGACGCTGTTAAGGCCAGTAACTAACTAGAAAGCTGTCTTTCTAGGTACTTCAAGATAGCCCAGAATTTCAGATCCCTCTATTTAACAAGCACAGAAACAGGAGAAGAATACTGTGAGTTTAGTTCAGTTGGTCATTTTTGGCCTTAAGGGCCATCATCATCACGAATTTTGAATGATCACTGAAGTGTATTTTCCACAGAGAACAGTGGCTGTCCATTTTCTCTGAGGGAAAATGCCTTCACTTACTTTTAGCTCCTGCTTTAAGGAACCTCACTATTCTACACAGAAATTAAATTTTGTTCTTTCTATTTCTGAGCCGACTCAGAGCAGCAAAAGCCCCATCCTTATGTCTGGACAGAGTTCACATTCTGATCCTTGTCACTGATTTTCTAATGCAAGTTGAAGTGATGCTGCATGAAGCTCCCATGAAAATGCCTGCATGGAGTGTGGAGAAGCTCAGTTGCAGTAATTACATCCCAGTAGCAGTGCTGCTGTACTTGTAATTGCAGTATGTAATTAAGGTGATACGGAGCTGTATTACTCACATGGGCCGTTTTTTCATTAGAAATGTGCGATTCTATTTAAATTCTCAGATGACCTAATCCAATATAGTTTCTGATGCCTGCAACTGAGGCAAAAATGTCAATGTAGTCATAAAGACCTTTACACTTGGTTCACTGAACCTGACACCATTTCACTCTAACTTGTCTTTCAATCTAATCAGTCTGTACCAGAATTTAAATTCAGCATTTAAAAAATATATTGTCATGGTTTCTGTCTGGAACATTAGACACATGTCTTTTTATTTCCTCTCCTGAGCAGCATGATGGTAACCAGTAAAGAGGTCAGTGGCAATAAGAGATTGTTTCATGATAAACAAAAGCATCTACAAAAGTTCTGTGACTTTCATATGTGGATATCTCAGCAGCTGATCCCTCTTCTCCCCCAAAATAGTATCTGAGTAATGTGAGTGCTCTCAGAATTCCTTTTTGTTTTCCCCTTCTTTCACTAGTAAGGTCTGAACCCAGAATCTGGGCATCTTTTAAGATTATATATATCTGGTGTTTTAAAATTGAGATAAAAATTGGATGGCTCAGGCTCAGATTTAAATTAGTTAATTAGTTATTGATGCTTTTCAGGCACTTAAAATTATTTATGAAGTACTTCAGATGATTAAGTATGAACTCCTCTCTCCTTTCCAATCTCCTTCTTAACATGCTTGGAAAAGGAAAAATGAAGAATTATTTTCATTACAATACAGAGGTGTCCTATTGCAGGATTATTGTTTCGCTGGAAAACAACAGAAGGAGTTTTCAGAGGGAAGCATCAAAATGGGATTTCTGAAAGTCTGAGCCAAACAAGAAAAAATGAAATATAATACAGATTCAAAACGTCTAATATAGGAAGTTACCTGAAAAACAAAGCGAAACATTGATTAAAACAAAATTCTTGAGAAAGGCAGTTGCCCTGATTTGTGAATGTTTAGCCATAGCCCTGTTTTCAAAGTGGTCATGTAAACTCAGCTTTTATTGCATAAAGATAAATTGCATAAATATTCTAAGATAGCCAAGTTCTGCAATTTGAAGCCCAGAATGACTTGTGCCACAAAAACCTTAATTCAGAGCTCATTGTTGCAGCTCTTGTGTCTCTAATGAGCTATAGTGCAAGTCCTAAAAGCAGGTAGTGCTCTGAGTGGCTGTTATGAGGTGCAAAAATCATCCATCAAAGTTCTCCAATGCTAATGATAAAAATGTATGTCAGATGCAGGCTGGTCAGGACCATGATTGCAATTTCTGTCTCCAAATGTTCTGTGTGAAATTTCTCCTTTAAACTATTACAGTTGTATTTCCTCATCCATGGGCTTAGAGTCAAAATTCCCTGCTTCTATAATTCTTTGTTGGCGGTGCTGCTATTCTGAAATTTTATCTGGAGTAATACTTAGCAACTATATCTTACTGGTTTTGCTATTGTCCTGCCTAAACCTAGACATTCCGTTTTTCCTAAACACTCTTCTATCCTAGTTTAACATATAGCCATCTGCTTATTTTTCTCTTTTGTCATTATTGTTCTGATTTCTTTTTCAGTCAGGCTTTTCATTCTCTTAGCAATTATTCTGATGCATCTGAGATTCAGGTTATTGAGTAGCTTCTCCCCAGCTTGCTGGGGCTGGCTGTCACCCCTTGCTAACCCTGTGCTCCTGTTGATGTCCGCCCACCACTTTACACCTTTGTTAATTCACGTGTGAAATGGGGAGGAGTGGTTATCACACCAAATCCACCCCCACACATGTATCATGGATTGAAACATGCTTCGATAAATGTTTGTGATGTGCTGCAGAGTCTTAGGCTATGGGATGCCGCACCAGGACACCATGAGGACAGAGGTGTGTCTGGGTCCTGGCAACGGAGTCAGGTCTAGGGAACAGACGCTGCCAAGGGCTGTGTTTCAGATGGCTTTGTAGCACTTTCCACTTGGTAATTTTTGTCTTTCAGTTTCTGTATAAATCTACATTAGGCTTTATTTGCAAACATTCAGAACCACTTGTGAACTGGAACTAAAAGGTGAAAGTCTTATTTACAGTTTGTCATAATGCTGTGTGCTGCTGCTGAGCCTTTTTCTCTTGTTTCTCCCTGTGTTCCCAGATAAAATGAGAATGGTTGTACACAGAGTACCAGGAAGTTGTGAGGGTTAAAGACTCATCCCACCATGCTCTAAACATTACAGAGTGCTTGGAAGGGATTTTTGTCTCTACGTAAAGATTCTGCATTTCTGATATAAGTTAAGGAGTTCAAGCAGGTATTTTGAAAAGCATCTCTTTGTATCTAAGTCATGTATTCCAAGAGTTGTGAAGTTTGCTGGAAAAGTAGTGGAAGGACTCCTGCCCCCATTTAAGTTGCCTTAGTGGTAGAAAAGGCAAAGCTTACAGTGTTTCCAGATCAGTACAGCCAAAATTCTGCCACTTGATTTGGGCCTGCTTTTGTTTGGTGAAATTGAAAATAGAATATGAAAATGTTTCTTGTGAAAGATAAATTTGTAGGAATTGTTGTATTTGATACTTTTCCTTTTTAAGTAGAAACAATATAAAGAGCTTAATTCAGCACAGAATAATCTCAGTGTTGTTGATTGTATAAAACTACACTGCTCTGCTCTACATTTGCCTCTAAACTGTTTATATTACTTAAAATGTCATTCCAGAAGAAAGTTTGGCTTGGGACTGCAAAGAAAGCCATTTTATTCCATGTATGGACCTGGTCTCTCAAAGCTATTTTAGTGAGTAGCTAGAAAATATTTTTTAGTGAGGCATGATTTCATTTGTGTTTACGTGCATTGGCCAATTTAATGAGGGAGCTACACTGTTCTGCAATTCTGCTCTGCATTGTTTCAGGGGAAAAACAGGAATTTTCAGGTGCAGGCTAGGTTATGTGGTTTTTAAACATTTTGTGTAAAACCACATCTTGAAATCACTGTATTCTCAGTTTAGCTACTGAAGAATGAAACCCTTCTGTGCCTAGAAGAGACTCCGTTAAAAAATTACATCCCCAGTTGGTGTTAATCAACATTGCCTTTAACAGAACCAAGCCATTTTTAAACCATTGCAGGCACTGATTCCAGCTTTCACATCTCAGCCTTCAGAAAAGCTTTAATTTCTCTTGTTAGAGCACAGTGACAGGAGGGTGAAGAAGATCTGCTGGTTCTACAGTGGAATCAAAAACCTTTCTTTAAGCTTTCATCTTTTGAACTATATCGTGGCAGTTCTGCAAAAATCTGATGTAAGGATATGGGATAGAACTGTGCTACTCTGGGAATGGCAGCTGGGTATTTGCTCCCAGGACAGCTTCCCAAAGGGAAGGATCCCCTAAGGGTGGTAAGGAAATTATATATGTTTGACTATATCTATATTTTGGCACTATTCAGTGCTTCAGAAATAATTTTGGGTCTTCTTCTGTTTAAGGCACTGTTTGGTGTTTGTTTAGAATCCTCCTAGTAATAGTTGATATGATGTGATCTTTTAACTTAGAGGAAATGTTACAAAAGTGATGTTTGTATATATTAATACTAGATATGATTAGAAATAGTAGTCTTTTATGCCATTCAATACTCCTTTGAAAGTGCAGAATCTGTAAGTAGCAAATGGTTATGCTAATAAGGCTGCCCAGTGTCCTCCATTTATATTCTGTGAAGTCCTTTATTCTTCTTCCAGGGGATTTGTCTCTGGAATTAAAGGGTAAATTGCACCTCTGACAAGACATGCAGCCTTTGTGTTGAGACTACTGACTGCTGACATCCATTGTTATAATCTTTATACTTTAAGTGACCTGGAGTCAGATTTTCAAGGTATTTATTTGCTTAAGAGCCATTAGACTCTAAATGGGATTTCACAATTGCCTAAGTAAATTAGAATCCTAATTCACACTGTAGATCTTATTAGGAGACTTCATGTATCTCTAGGTGCCTAAACACCTTTGTAAAGCTGCCTGCTGGATACTGGGAAGCATCCCTCAAGGCCACAAAAAAATAGCCAAAGCACAACAGTTCTTGGCAGACTTTTGAAATTAGTAATTCGATTCAAGTTACTGAAGAAGAGGTGAAAGGCTTTGAATTTGTTATTGATGTTTGTTTTTCAAAGCGCTATGAGTCACCAGTTTGAGTGAGCCTGTGTTTCAGTGCTGGGCTGGAGTGGATGTGGGGCTGATAGGACACATATGTAGCCTGTGCCACTTCCAGCACCAGCTGGGCTCAGTCTGGAGCCATCTCACACTTCTTCTATTGATATGGATAAAGGCTTACAAGAGACATTAGCAACTGTCAGAGAAATCCATGGTTGATCAGCTTGAACCTTAGTATATCCTCAAAATACTGCCATTCCTTGGATTACTTTTGTTCAGCTTGGAATTCTTGCAAGTTTGTTTTTTGGGCACATGTTCAGTAGACAGTCCTATAGGAACTTCTGTTTGTTTCCAGTGAAATTTCTTGAAAAATTTTAAAAATTATTCTTTAAACTTACTACTTAGCTTCATCTTTCTCCTAGCAGAGGAATGAGAAAGCATGCAAAAACTTCAGAAGCTGCAGAATTGGGTCCTGTAAACCCTCAGTAGGTCTTCAAAAATTCAGCCATGCAGCACTGTGATTTTTAGGCATTTTGATATTTAGATCTTTGGAGATATTTAGGTATATGATGATTATCGATTTTATATATCTCAGAGAATTGGCACTAAGTTCTTAACAGTCAGTTGAGAAGGTTCTTGCTCAAGGGAAAAGTTTGTTTTCAAGCATGTGGCTAAATTCAGCTGACTTTTAAGTTCATCTGTCCTTGACTTTGGTCACTTTTGGTTATGTCCACTTGTATCAGAATTAAAATTTGTACAGGTTGTGTGGGTTGAGAATCTTATGACCTGTTGGGATATCACTTTGGGCTATATCCAAATACCAGTGATAGGTGTGCAATATAGACATTATGTTTACTCTCATCCATTGGTGGTGTAAGGAGCCAGGCTTTTCTTGAATTTTAGGTAGTCTAAAGTGCTCATTGCGATCTTGAACTAAAATGCACAGTAGTCACAACACCAGAGCTGGGCACATATAAGGGGCAGTCTGAGCAATGCCATTTATCTCAAAGCTGCTGAACAAGTTTGAGAGAGACTGATCTATCTCTGATTTGTGTGTTCACCATGCAACAAGGTTGTTTAAAGTGAGCAGTGAATTCCAAGGGGAAAATTTTGGGTGGTTTATCTGGGTCTTACATCTTCTAGCACTGCACAGTGGCCGTTTTTTCATTCTCTCTTAAGACTTCTTTGAGGATTAATGCAAAACGATTCCTCAGAAACACTGTTGAGATGAATTGTTCTTTATTTACATCTAAATGTCAAATATTTTGTTTTCTCTGTAACCCTTGGAAATTATTACATTGTCAAATACACCTGGAATTTACTGGATGCTGAAGAACACTTATCATTAAAAGTGGTAAAGGTAGAGAAGTCAAGAGAAGTCAGAGAAACCTTTTTTAACATACAACAATGTCATGGTAGAGTAGCTCTTAGTAATAAAGGGTGACCCTATATACCCCAGGGCTGCACCACGTGCTAGAGCTTTTAGTATTTGTTGCGTTCTTAGAGCTGATGGACAAAGTCTTTTAATCTGAAGCAGCAGAGGTTCATATTTCTAAGTTAAAGTGTTTTGTCTGGGAATGATATTCCTAGCTCATTCTTTTCTTAGGACAAAGGAGAATAACTGGGAGCAAAACACAACAGAGTGTTACTGGTTAGGCACACTGGTGTTGAGAGAAGCACACCATGTCATAAAATTTAAGCCCCAAGTTCCAAAGAGCTATTTTATCTCAAAAGCAAAGTTTGAAATGTCAAGACAAATTCCCTTGTTTATTTTAGTGGGAATTTCACAGGTGCTGAAAGGCGTGAGATTCTTAATAACAGTTGGGTTCCCAAATACCTTGGACCTCTCTGAATATCCTGAGTAGAAAATGTCAATAACACTTTTCTGAGAATGTTCCACATGGAGAGGACAAAACACCTGTTTTTGAGCAGTGGTTAGCAAAGGCTGTAAATACAGCTAGAAAAATATTACTGTATTCATAGTTGTACTGGCATGCTGCTGTCATTTGAAAATGCTGATGCTCTGTAGTAAGCTATTAAATGGAAGTCCATTAATACCCCCTTTAAAGTTCTTCATTCCAGGTTCTTGAATATGTCTGCCTCCTTTTTTGCTACAATAGGCAGTTTTGTTTTGTGCTGGCTTGCATACCAAGTACAGTTAGTTAATGAATATTTGATTTCTGTTTATGCAGAGATTCTTGTTATGCAGGAAAATATATTGTACAAGAAAAGCTTCAGACCCATTCTCACACTAGAAATGAAAGTCTGCATATTTATTGTAAGTCTGCTTCTGGAAGTTTTGCAGTTTATTCTAGTTTAAGCAATCTTTGAAATGGTTAGATGCGGGAGCTCCATGTTTACTGGGTTTTTATTGTGACTATTATAAGACAAAGTGGTGATAGATTATTGAGCATGCTAAGTGAGGAAGGAACCAATATAATGGAAAGGATTGTGATGACTGATTCCTAGGCTTTAAGTTTTTGAGACCTTGTTTTTAGGGGGCTACAATAGATTGCAGCTTTCATTACTGCCCTAGAGACATGTGGAGGCAGGAGATGAACCAAGTATTAAAGGCTTAGAAATAAATATGAGCAGAAATAAGGGTTGTGTAGTATCTGATGCAAGTACAGGTGGATGAAGGGTAAACAAACTCAAACCATTAGAAATGTGGAAGTATATCTTTAATGCCTAAGCCCTCAAATGAATGTGTCCTTCAAGATGGTTTCTGTTTTGTATGAACAAAAGGTTGTGCTGTGGTGTAACTAGTCCAGTTCACTGTGTGTCAGGCATCAGGTTGCTTATTGGTAGGGATCTTGAATTAGTCCAAAGTCCTCACAAATAACGTATTCGATGCTCAGACAAAGAAAGTATTTCGGTAAATGACATTGCAGCTTGAGAACAGAATAACTCCTGTGTGTGTTTGCTAGGTTAGGTGATACGTGCAGTGTTGCAATCTGTTCATTTGATAGCATGCTTTGAGTGTTCTAAATATTATGTTTATTTGTTTGACAGGCATTAGGCCTTCCTATTGAAAGCTAAAATGATTCACTAGCAGTAGCAATTAATCTATAATAATCTACCTTGAACTTTTTTTTTTCATTAAATATGAACTAAAATGATATGTTGGGGAATCAGAATGAAAAGCCTTTTAGATTTAAAACACTTAAACAAAAATAGCTTTTCACACAAGATCCTTTGCAATGTCTTTCTCTTTTCAGCACTTTTTGTAGCACTATTCCCAGAGATGAACTCACTAACAAGAGACAGGGACTGTAAGATAAGGGTCTAAAACCTGATCAGATACCTCAGTGTGAGCTGTGGGAAATGTGCGTATCATGGAAAAAACAGCTTTTAAAAAGAACACCACCACCAATAAAAAAAGCCCTATTGTTGTGAAGATCTGTGGATATTATTCTTTATGTAGTGCCAAGAACAAGATCCAGACTCAGGAAGTGGTATTTAACTTTATTTGTTATCTTAAAGTCCGTGATATCTTCTCTGTAGAGGCAAAGTCAAAGGAAAAGAGGCTAATTTTCTCAGTAGCTTACAGACTTCCTCAAGACCTGTTTTCCCCAGGTCGTTCAACTTAACTGCTCTGTGATTGCTAAAAGCGAAATTATAAACTGTCTTTTACGCAGCCTGGATGTCTACAAAGGGTGGTGAGGATGAAAAGATGTTGTATCTCCTATTTCCATATAGCTGCATTTGATGGATGTGGCACCTCATAGTTAGGAAGAAAGGAGACAATTACTTTATTACACTATTTGCATCATGGTAGTGCTGGTAGGACACAGGACCGCAGCCTCCATTTTTCAGGCTCTAAACAAAAGTAAATTTAGTTCCTGCCCCAAAAAGCTTACATTTCAAACAAATGTTGTACTGCAAAAATATTTTATCAGTGGTTAAATGAAAGTATCTTTTTTTAATCTGCCTCATTGAAGGATCATATAGTGAAGTGTAAGCTTGAGAACTGGAAAGCAATTTTCACTTAGCCTAAAACAATGCTGTGCAATTCTTCCTTAGGACACTATTGAGTGGTTTCTTGCACTCTCAAACCATAGTAATGGCTGCTACCAAATGTCAGTTTTTCAGACCTCTTCCAATTCATTTATTCTCACTTTATTTGACATCTGCATCCTGGATCTAAGTATATCTACATGTTAACCATCCACAGCAAAGGTGTTCTTAAAGTAAAATATTGTTTCAGTTCAGCAATATTAACTCAGCAGTGGAGTCTGGGTGTATTGTGGGTTTGGGGAAAAAAAAAAAAAAAGGAAGAAAAAAACTCAACCCCAAACCTCCTGAACCAACTTGATTTGGAAGTCTTTGCTCATCGTGTTATGGTGGTTCAATTTGCAATACACATGAGCATACATGTTACAATATGTGAAGAGCCACAGGACAGATAAAATTATGAGTTGAAATATGGTTGTTCTTCTAGAATCAATCTTGCACTGCATTTTTCAGCATCTCATTATGTATATATTTTAGTGATTTGTGCAAGTTATTTGAAAGCCTTCTTCCAAGGAAGCTGAACTCTGCTCTTCATCACAGGGTCCTCCAACTTTCCTTTGTGATGAGTATGGCCTCATTGCATTGCAGCCTTCCACTGTCTTGCTGCCAGTAGTCTCTGTTTATTTGATGGTCTCTTCAGCTATAATTGAATTGATCGTGTTGCAAAATGGGATCACCTTCTTTACATTTGAAGGCTGGTTCCAGGTGCCCATGTGGGTGTGATGATAAGGGTTTAGGAGGTGGTATGAACTGTAACTAAATTAGAAGCTCTGTTCCTGTGTTTCTTCATCTGTAAAAACAGGGAACTTGTTATATGCTTTGGTTCAGTCATAAAATGGAGCATGTGGGCGCAGTAGGAAAAGCTTTTATTTTCTTAGCTTCTGAACTAAAAAATTTTAAACTTAACCTCTTTTTTATTGTCATACTTCTTATTTAGCTTTAACATAGCATGGCAAAACCAGGAAACATCCATAGTAATGGCTGGCCTAATCTGCAGTAGTGTTTTCCTTCCCTAAGGTGCTCTAGTGCTCACAGTGATGATAGCTTACTGCGATTTTAATTGGTGTCTAGTGTCCTCTCACTGTCATCGTGCCTGGATTTTTTGGTAGTCCCAGCTGGTGGCTATGGGCACTAGGGTTAATAGGAATGCAGGCATAGGTGGTCTGGGTCAAATCCCTCTATGCTTTAGTTTGTTAAAATTTCCAATGGCCTCCAGGATGTGATAGAAAGGATACAGCAGTTAAAGTTATCTTTCACTATTGCAGACTAATTAGGGCTGTCCTAACTTCCTGGCGGAATATGTAGTGATACCCAGTAGTTACAGAAGATTGAAACTAGGCAGGAGTTATTAGGCTGTAGAGGAGAAAATGTACTTCTTTCTGCTCTTCTGTTCTTTAGCTCCTTCTTCTATCTTAATGAACTGTAATCTGGATGAAAAACAAAGCTGGGGGAGAAAAAAAAGAAAAAACATCCTCCATTCTCTTGAGCCTGTACACTTAGCCCCTAAAGGAGACTACTAGTCTTCTTTCTTTCTCACTGTGGAAGTGTGACTACATGGCAGCCCTACTTTTTCAAATTTGAGAATTTTTCCTCCTTTTCTCCCTTCATTTTTGTTTTATTTCTCATTTGCATTGCTGGGTCTGGTGCTATTTTGCCTGCATCTCTAAAGTGAAAACAGGCTGTGTGTTCATGAACTTCTAATCGGAAGTGATGACAAGTCCTTGATTGGGGCACCACTGCCCTTGTCCTCATGAAATATTGTAGCCTTTTCTGATACCATTTGACATGCAACTGTAATAAAGGCCAGTTTCTGCCACTGGATACGTGTAGAAGTTGATGCCTGTTACGTTTGTGCAGGAACACCTCACAGTAACATCTGTAACTGTGCTGAACATGTTTTCCTCCATTTCATGGGAATAAAATGATGCTTGTGCATTATTAAAAGGGCCTAACAAGATTTCTGGGGACAGACGGTGAAATGCAGTATATGATAATATTTATGTAATTAATGCCCTGGGATTTGAATGACAAATACTGCTATTTTGTAACCATAATTTTCAGTTTCTGGCAGCCTCAGAGTAACAAGGAAACTGTAAATTACACTTTAATGTCCCTAAGCTATTGTCTCTGATAGGAAAGGTTGACAATTTTGGCTGTCTTGAAATGATGATTAGCTGGGATCTAATTATGATATTAGCATAGAATTACGTTCAAATGTAATGTGATCAGTGTGTCCTTCCAAGGATGACGTGTGGCACAAAACTTACTTTCTTTTCTCCCTTTTTTTATTTGAGAAAAGATGAAGGAGATTCAGAAAAGTAGCCTGAAGAGGAACAAAGTATGTGTGTTCCTCTGACTTCCCCTATGCCCTTGCCTATGACCCTGTCCAGGTCAGATAGCAAGTCAGGTACCAGGCACTCCGAATGGACTAAGGCCTTGAGCTTTCATTGTACTTCTCAGTGTGGACTGCCAGCTTTTTTTGAGCTGTATGTGGTTGTGGCTATACTGCTGTCCATAGCTGAGCTAGCAAAGTGATCAGTGTCCTATGCATGATGATTGCAGCAAAGACTGAAGGATACGTGTACCTATTTTGACATCCCTTTTCTTTGACATTCAGAAATATACAAACACGTTGTACTGATGGAGTTGTAGCCCTTCCTGAAAACCCTGTCACTTTGTGGGGGACATCATTTGTCCTTTCCACAACAGGGTTGAACTGATCGTAGTACCCTTGACCTGACTTAGTTTACACTGTTGTAAAACAGCTGAACAAAGTTCAGTCCGTCTGACCTCCAAACCCAACACCACCAGAAGTCTAAGTTTCTGTGGTGCTCAAAGACTAGCAAAATAATCTTCATTCTGTAGCGCGTCCCTGGTGCAGGACTCCCAGCCCTCTCCAGTGGCCTGAACATGATTTGTGTTCCTATTGTGCTATTCTCCTGACAGCAGGGTTCATGTATGGGGAAATGAACACGAGCTGTAATGGTCTCTGTGATAGTAGCAAACAGTTTGCAGTTGTGTCCTAAGAGAGCCCTGTCCTTTGGCTTCCTTACAGAAAAGAGTATGGGAAGATGAGGGGAAGAGCTAGTTGTTGGTGACCTAGGTGGATAGTCAGGGCTCTCTGGAAATGGATTGTGTGGACTACAGGCTCATAGAGCCAGAGCAGCCAGCTTAGGAGAGTTGCTGTCAGGTAGAATGTGAGTTGTGGAGGTTTGTTTCAGTGGAGGATGGTATGAAATCCTAAGCAGACTTGTCTAGAGAATCTTTACAGGTCTTAAGTTATCCCTTGTACACAGTAATTACTTTTCAAATGTTCTGTGCATTCCAGCTCAGGATATTTTTCCTTCAGACCATATTTTCAGGGGGATTGCATTCCATACAGTGATAATACACAGCCTAGGTCCTTTTGGTCCCAAGAGATTTTCTGAGAGTGTTTCTCAAGTGAATGATTTACTGTCTCTTGCCCTGTTCCTTCTCCAACAGAGCAGAAATTTAATGACCTCAAAGCTAATTCACTCCAGTGTCTTTGGATGGAGACAGCAACATTTTTGCCACTACAATTTTGGAGCATTATTCTCTCTTTCATTTCTAACATTTTTTTGGGATGCTTCTAACAGAAATCCTGACCTTAGAAGCATCTGCTGGAAACTAGTCACTCCAGACACACTGGAGAGATGAATTTTTCTCTTCATGCCATGGTACCCTGCCTCTGTGAAGTTGGAGCAGTTTCCTATCTGTAAATAAATGGAGAGCATGTCATCCTGTGGCTTAATATGAACCTTTATCTGTACTGTCTTAATCAGACCACTGAAGTTCTTTTATTTATTAAACTGTCTCCTAATCAATAGCTACTGTTATATGGCAAAAGATTTAGGAACAAGTTTCGCATGTCATTTCATATCTGAAACTTTCAAAAATTCTCTTATAGTGAAAAAAAGTTTCACTTATTTCTTTACATTACTGTATTACCATAGTTTTTTCTTCACAAATCTCTTGCTTATATAAATATAAACTTTCTCAGTTGAATATCGTAGTGTTGTGAATATAAGGACTGCATTATTCTGGCATATAACTTGTAAGATTTGTTTAAGTGCCAAATAATTGGCTCGGTACTGAGGTGGACAAAAGAAGGTGTCAGTTGTTGGCATTGGTGCATTTCCACTGCATAGGATAAAGAGTCAAATCTGCAAATGTAAAATCTAGATCATGTGGGCTGCACTCTTGTGGTACATTTGTATTGAAAATTGTGTTACCTGAAACAATTTAAGGAATTACAGAAATTACGACACTTCAGGTATTAATGATATTGCTAATTCTTAATAATTCTGAATAATTAAATTGATGCACCTGGTGGATAGGTGACCCGCCTGGTGGATGAGGGAAAGGCTGTGGATGTTATCTGCCTGGACTTCAGCAAAGCCTTTGACACCGTCTCCTGGAAAAGCTGGCATCTCATGGCTTGGACAGGTGCACCCTTCACTGGGTTAAGAACTGGCTGGATGGCTGGGCCCAGAGAATCATGGTGAATGGTGCTGCATCCAGTTGGCAGCCAGTCACTAGTGGTGTCCCCCAGGGATCTGTTTTGGGCCTAGTCCTGTTTAATATCTTCATTAATGATGTAGATGAGGGGATTGAGTCCACCATTAGCAAATTTGCAGGTGACACCAAGTTTCAGGGCGAGTGTTGGTCTGCTGAAGGGTAGGAGGGCTCTGCAGAGGGACTTGGACAGGCTGGATAGATGGACCTAATTCAATGATAAGAGGTTTAACAAGACCAGGTGCTGGGTCCTGTACTTTGGCCACAAAAACCCCCATGCAGCGCTACAGGCTAGAGACAGAGTGGCTGGACATCAGCCAGGCAGAAAGGGACCTGGGGGTTCTGGTCGACAAGTGACTGAACGTGAGTGAGCAGTGTGCCCATGTGGCCAAGAAGGCCAGTAGCATCCTGGCCTGGATCAGGAATAGTGTGGCCAGAAGGACTAGGAAAGTGATTCTCCCTCTGTACTCAGCACTGGTGAGACCCTATCTTGAGTGCTGTGTCCAGTTCTGGGTCCCTCTGTTTAGGAAGGATGGTGAGATACTGGAGTCGAGAGTCCACCACCACCAGAAGGCTGGTGAAGGGTCTGGAACACAAGTCCTGTGAGGAGTGGCTGAGGGAGCTGGGGTTGTTTAGCCTGGGGCAAAGAAGGCTCAGGGGAGACTCTGTCGCTCTCTACAACTCCCTGAAAGGAGGCTGTAGCCGGGTAGGGGTCAGTCTCTTCTCCCAGGCAACCAGTGACAGGACAAGAGGACAAAGCCTTAAGCTGCTCCAGGAGAGGGTTAGGCTGGACGTTAGGAAGAAGTTCTTCACAGAAAGAGTGGTTGGACATTGGAATGGGCTGCCCAGGTAGTCACCATCCCTGGAGGTGTTTAAGGAAAGACTGGATGTGGCACTCAGTGCTATGGTCTAGTTGGTAAGGTGGTGTTAGGCCATAGGCTGGACTCGATGATTTCAAAGGCCTTTTCCAACCTAGCTGATTCTGTGATTTTGTATAATTGCACCACTGAAAGTTTAGAGCCATACTATTTAGAGGGAAGGTACTGGATGCACTATAATGAAGATTAGAAGCTTGTGTGCAATCTATAGCTAAGAGAAGTATTTGAAGGTTGAAATTCTTGTGTTGACAAGTTAGAACAGAAAGACAAGAAGTAAAACTATGTGTTAGTATTGGTATTACAGTATTACACTATAAACTGGTGTAAAGCTGTTGACTTCAGAAGGTACTCTAACTACTTGTTGAGAATTCAGTCTTTTGAGCCTTTATGTACTTCAGTTAATACTGTTGATATCATAACAAGTTATCTTAATTACTTCTGGAAATGTTCTTTTAGTTTTCCAGATAGTACCCTGGATATGATGGGAACTTTCCCAATCAATTTTGCCTTCCATGGGCTGATAACAATCTGTTTATTAAAGGTTTTAAATCCTCTCTTTTTATATTCATGTTCTGCTTTGGCCTTGTTTATTCACAACTGAATGCCTCTGATTATTTTAGCTGTCATGTGCTCAGTATTTGATGCTTTGCATAGTAGAACTGAAATAAACTGACGGTGCTATAAGATGTTCAAAGTGTACTTAAGACAATGACCACTTAGCTGTCTCATTTCCTTAGCAGTATTTTAAAGATCAATCATAGAGAGCAGTGTAAGCCAAGAAAAATACAGTTGAAATAGATTAGAAATTAAGTCTTTTTCTTCCTGATGTTTTGCTTGGACTCAATATTTTGGTAACTTGGTGCAGACTGCACAACAACCAGAATGACTTCAACAACCAGAATGTGCCCAGACAGAGGCAAAGGTATAGACTTCCAAGCAGCTGAAGCAATGGCCTCCTTTGTGTCAGGGAGATTACGAAGTTGCTGGTCTCTTTCTGAAATAATATATTGGTATGTTTTGTTTGTTTTGTTTTGGTTTGGTTTTTTTCTGACAGGCAATCAATCAGTCTTAACTGAGTAGCTGTGAATGAATGAGTCATGGGATCAACTAAACTTGAAGATGAGCATTTAGACTGTAGTTTGTGGTTTTTTGATTGCTTAGTAATACAGCAGGGAAGGACTGGGGGAATTTTCATTTTACCTGTTGTGGATTTGACTGGGGTTTGGGGAGAGACAGCATGTCATGTACATGCCGGCTGCTTATAATCTGAACACTATGTATTTAAACCCTCGATGGAGGAGATGTCTAGGAGGGAGGACTCTGAAGCTCACTGTGGCTGGATTGCCTGTATGCAAATTAAGACAAATCCTTAGCAAGGTTGCCTAGTCACTGCACAGACCTTTGCCAGGCCGTGTTTCTCAACAGTTATGCCTCAGCTGAGTAAATACACCCTTTGAACAAGGACCAGATTTGACAGCTGAAATAGTGTTTGTCATGCTTTCAGGCTCAAGCACAAACCAAAGCCCTAAAACATGCATCTGAGATGTCATCAGTCTTGTTTCCTAAATGAATGGGGTTTGTGTTCTGTGCTGTTGTAGCTCTTCAAGTATCCTCTGTATCTCCTTCGTTCCATGTACGTTTTTTGTTACCTTCTTGTACCTTTTTTCTTATTGCTTGGTCTTTTATACATCAGGATGAAGAGAATATTCAATTCTGCCACTCTGATATGGTGTCATTTTCATCTTTACATGAACTCTTTGCGTAAGATTATTCAATTATTTGTATTGTGATAGTGTCTTAGACTTGTCTCAGTCATGAATCAAGGTCTGCATGGATTTTCACAAATGTGAAAGTGTGTATTGCCAATTAGAAAGACCTTAGACCTACTTTGGCCTATCTTGCTTTTCATGTAGAATAAATATGAAATTCGTATATATATATGGTACAGTTCCATTGGTTTTGAAAGCAGATTATAGTGCACCTGAGAGTCAGAGCAGGCATAAGGTCTGTCTGCTTCACTAAGTTATTCAGTATTGCAGCTGGAGATGGGGAGGCCATATGCAGCGTGCTGTCCCTGCATGACACAAAAGGTTTCATTTGGCTGGGGCTGCCTCAAGCTGTCACAGGTGTTCTTCTTTCATTTACAATAGCTCCATTAAAATATAAATGACTGCATTTATTACATCAGCTCTTTTTCCTTCTTTGGAATACCCCAGCTAAAGTTACATTACACATAACAAATGTTCTTGCTCCCTTGAGAATTAGTTTAATTACTGATGTAGGTGGGTAAAAGATCTATTGCGTCTGAGATGTTAATTTTATCGTGCTTTAATTAAGAGGTCAAGTGTGAAAGGCTGCAGAATACCTCCCACTTAGAGATGCTGAATAGAATGGTGGGGGTAGAAGGCACTGATATGATGAGGCTTTTACGGTCTGTAGGAGTATCAACTTTCCCTGTGCATCTCATTACGTTGAGGCAGGCATCTGGAAATACATGCCAATTTCTGTTTGCTCATTGTATTTTCTACCATTAAAAGCATTTTCCGTCAGAGTCTTTGAAGCTCCAAAACAGCTTGTCTCTCCTTTTAAAGGTGATGGTTACTCCTCCATCACTCACCACTGGTTTCCATTGGAAATGTGATGACTGTGTTCTCTTGTCCAGTGTGTTTGAAGAATGGGACTACAAGTATCCTACGCCCCTGTGCTCTAGCACAAGAGGGGATGTGGGGCATGTGTTCACCAGAGGACCTCAGGTGCTACCATCTCTGAACATGCAGTTGTTTCTTGCTTGTGTCTCATGTGAGCATGGATAGATTCCATTTGGCATTTGGTTTTAAAGTCTTGTTTCTGGCTAACTCCAAAAACAAGGAAATGGACTTGGAAAGCATTCAGGGAAAAAGTGGGCAGGCAGAAGGGAGTGTCTCATAACAAGATTAGAGAGAACTAGACAATAAGAACTGCTTCCAGCAGGGCATCTGGGACGTTGTCCACTGAGCTTGTTATGTTTGCCCCACCAGCTGGAGCAGCAAGGGCATAGATAGGAGCGGTTGTTTACTGGCTAATATTTGAAGGTTTTCTTGAGACTGACTTACTGCACTTTCAGAAAGACTAAGTGACCAAGTGAAGCAGTACTGTTGCTCTCTGAGCAGCTTTAAATATGACAGTTAATGATTTTTATTATTAAAAATAATGTTTTTCATTGCTTACTGGCTATATGAACTGCTGATTCGTTGAAATGTTCTGCGATGTGTGATACAGAAAGTATCTTTTCAGAAAATTTCTCTTTTTTCTTGGATTTTTTGCTGCTGTTTTTTCTTTTCTGTGGCGGTCACTTTTCTTGCTCTTAAAGAATAGTAACAGTTCAGCTATGCCACTGACTTCCTCTGCATCCCTGGAGAAAGATTGGTGTAATACTGGAAAAACACAGAGTTAAATATTAACGTCCACTACTGAATGTTCCCACTGAAAAAATCAGGAACGTTTCCAAGCAGTGAAAGCAGACTTTCCTTTCCTGTAGTCAAGTTTCGCTGCTGAACTTTTAAAACTACAGCTTGCTTGGTAATTGTAAATAGTTAAAAATTAGAAATTTGGAATCCTCTGTTTCTCAAGTGCTCTCACCCAGGCTGCTTCTCACTTCCAGGTGATAGGGGAAGAATCTCATGCAGTGGATTAGTGCTGAAATATGTAATAAGTTTTTTCAAGGTTGATTGATTTTTTTTTTTTCCTTCCCTCTGTACTTTGTCTTGCAAACAGAAGTTCGATTCCTGCTCTTTTGGTCAGAAATGTCGTTTTAATAAATGTTGCGATTTGATATTGATGATACAGTAACTCCTTAAGGCATAAAGCATACTGAGAATTGGGATTTCTCTTGGGTTATGAATACACATAGCTGCCCCAATTTGTACTAGCTGAGGACCTAATCAGCTAAGGCTACAAGTGCAGCATTTCCTTCTGCTGACTTCAAATGTCACCACCAGTCTCTGCTGAGATAAAAAACGTGCACAAAGGAAATAAGTTTAAGGAAGATGAGGACTCTTTCACTTTTAAGAGTTTGATGTATTTAGAACATGTTTATTCTGTCTTGCTGGTTGTGTCAGACTTCTGCCTCAGGGCACTGGGAATCCCTGCTCAAAGTGTTCTCAAGCTGTTAAAGCTCTAATCTTTGTAGAGAGCACAGGTATCAGCTGTGGTAAAGCAGGAGCAGTAAAGCCTAGAACAGGCTAGATTGGTTAATGTAATGTTTGTAGGATGGTATTGCTGAAGCTTCTCTCTGTATTTGTAAAAACTATGCTTGATGATACAGACTTAATCCTTCAGAAGTAAAATCATGCTTTTTTGTTTTAAGTCTGATTCACTTCCATTTACGCAATAGCATCCCAAAGCAAGAGCGGTCTTGGCATTTGCATGAGGCACGTGCTTCTGCCCACAAACAGCCAGTAAGATAAGTCAATAAAAATAAGCCATGCAAGGCATGAATTGCTTAGAGATGGAAGAGACCTGTTAGGCTATCTAGCCCTCCTGCGTGCCAGTGAGGAATTGCTTCAACTGGATTTGCTTTAAAGGACAGATGAATAGCTGAGTAAAACACAGGATCGTGTTTTCTGTATGATACGGCTTTTATGCTTCTGGCTTTGCATGTACATCTAGCTTTGAACCTCATAAGCAGCAATATTCTGGAGAATTTGATTCCAGGCTCTTTTATTTAAAGTGTAACAGTGGTCTGAACAGAAACTGTTCTGATTGCACAGATGTGCAGTTTTGCTTTGTGGAGTGATTTTTACCTCATCAAAGGAGAACAAGAAGAAAGGCAAAAATCTGTGAGTATGGCTATCTATGCATGTGTGTATTTGACAAAGCAAGAGGTCTGTGTTAGATAAATTGTGAGAATAAATTCTACTACTCTGCCTGGCCATGGGAGGGTATTTTACAAAGACAACCCATTGGGAAGAGAACAAAGGCCTCGCTGTGTTGTGGCTGTGTGTGACACACTGGTAACGCTACAGCCAGCTCCCATTTCCTATTAAAGTAGTGTCTCGCATGTTCATGAAACACAGGCAGTGATGCAGTGTGATTCAGCTCATTGGGAGCTGATGCATCTAGTTCTGACACAGAGAGAGAAGGTCTCTGTGGTCAAAAAGGCGGAGAAACATATTGGTGCTGGTGTTCTGAGCAGCTTCATCTGGTGATTGGACAGGGAATTGCAGGCACATTTGTTTCATTGCTTTAATTTTTTACATTATTCCCCTTTTGTCTATTATTGTTTTCTTACCCGTATTTGAATAGAAAAAGAGCCCTGTGGTAAATTATGTCCATGCCCCACTTCTTTCCAGACCTGACATGTTTATATATATAAAGAATTATGGAGGAATTAAAGAGAGGACCAAAGAAGCTCAGGAATTCTTTTGTAAAGCTTGCCACATTTTTAATAAATGGGCATATAGCGGAGGGAGTAAAATCTGTTGCTCAATACCATAATAGGCAGTGCAATGCTTTTGCCTCTCTCTGTCATCTGTAACAGACAAATTTATTTTTGGTAATGAGACATTTATCTCTTTTGCATCTATTAAAAGTCAGTTCCAGTGTCCAAAATCAGTTGGAAATAATATTAAGTTTAATGGTGAAATGTGTTTCTTTTGGATGCTTGTCACAGCTCCATCAAATCCTGGGGATCCTTTTTCACTTTGTTTTGGTGTATTTTTGCCTTGCTGCAGTGTGTGTTTCCAGATGATTTAGCTGTTTTTCTGAGAGCATCATATAATAGTGTGAATATTTAGACTGTGTAAAAAAGCTTGAAGAAATCACTTTCAGGACAATAATTGACATATCATCAGTTTAAAGAACTGTTTTTCGACGCTTTTCTGTGTGTGGACCCTTTAGCAGTTTTTGTTAGTGGCAGATCCCTCCCTACCTGACTTTGTAAGCTATCTATTGAAAGCAGACTTGCTTTTCTTCATGGTCATCCTTGAAGCAGTCCACAAAAAACCACATAAAAATAGCAGCCTGGTTGGACTCCCCTGGTGCCATAGAGAAGGAGTCCACATAGAAGTAACTGTGGTAAAATAACGCTATTAGTCAAAAAATATGGGCTCTCCATGTGTTTCTGGTCCTGACACAATTAAGTTAAGAAAGTATTTTCACAACTGTAGACTGAGTAATTAAAGTCATACTTGTGCAGGTCGGCAAGCTGGCCACTTTGCTTAATCTGTCCATAGAGAAGCTTGTGTGGGTGCTAGATGAATGCAATGGGGCTTTTGCAGGCATTTTTTTAAATCCCGTGGGATTTATTAGATGCCTTTCAATGGGTTTTCAGACTGTTGTATAGCATTCTGCAGGTGGAATGTAATTTTCCTAGCGAGATCTGAAGTGCTTGACAACTGGTGAAAAAAACAATTCCCTCCTTTTAAGTTTGCAAGTATGATTCCTTTAAAGAAGCTGCCTGGTGCCTTTATGCGCCTCCATTTTGTTAGCTATAAAAGAGGGGAAATGGCCAGGATATCAGAAAGGCTTGCTGATGTGAATTGACCCTGAAACTTATTCCAGGAAGTTTATTTTCAGAAAGTGTTGATTATTCATACTTTGAGAACCCTTCAAAGTATTTATGATTCATACCAGACACTCCTTTCAGTTTTGATTGACACCCATCTCATAAAGGTGACATAAGAATAAATACATTGATGCAAGGAATGTTATGACTTTTTAGCTGATAAAGTGCTAATTATAAGAACCGCAATCCGTCTAGTAACAGAACTACAGATAACAAACATTGAAAGGTTACTATTCCAGAGGAGTTATGTCATCTAGCTCCATGGATGAAACATCTTTTCCATGGAAGAAATTGCATCCTACATGGAAGGGCTTCTCTTCTGTACTGTACAAATCCTACAATTGTCTTTACCTACCCATTTCCTTTCACTCTTCCGTTCTTGCACAGAAGTTATTCTCCTCATTTGGCTCCTGCTGTACTATAAACAATGCTATCCTTTCTTCCCCCTACCGTCCTACACCCACCTTTGAACAACTATGGTTGCTAGGATTACAGTCCTCCTAAGGCTAGAGGGGGGGGAAAAGTGTCCCTTCATCTTCGGCTTCCTTTAGGGATCTTCTCTTGTTCTCTGCATTACGTAAGTAATTTTTCCCAAAGGCATGTTCATGTTCACTTTAAGACCTTTCAACAGCAACACTACTGCTGCCGTGCTCCTTAATGCTCTTCCTAGCTTTTTGTTTAAAAAGGCATTGAAAGTTAGTGATTCAGTTGAGGAAAATTATTTATTCTCATTGTATACAGTGAGTAAAACCTTCAGTACTTTGCACAGGGACTGCTTTGTGATGAAAAGGGACAGGTGCTCCAAAATGGCAGAGGCAGTGACACTGGTCAGTTCCGGCTCCTTCCTCCCTTCTCCCCAGCACTCAGGTTTTACAGATGCATCACGTATACTGCAGAACCGGGCATGTGTGTCTTTCACAGGCAGTGTGTGGAAAATGACAGCCATCACATTATTTCGAGTGGCACAGCAGTCATCCTTTGATGTGCCAGACTACTTTTTGCAGGCGAGAATTGGTACTGTGTTATACTGTTGTGGGTAGAAGGATGGATATACATGCTCTTTGTTTTCTAGTAAGTGTGTGCTTCTGTATAGTTTGAATACTGGAGGGGCAGTTGTTTGCTCTTTTTTGTTTCTTTAAACATGGATCGTGTTTGGCAGCATGTTTAAGCTACAGAGTTCAGCTCCAGAAAGTTGTAGTGATTATTCCAGGGCTCTCACCGTGTCTTATCCAGCTTTGTCAGATACATTCTCTTTGCCAGATCTTCTAACAGGTTTGTGCTTGAATACTTAACAGGTATTGTCTGTACTTAACAGAAGTATCATCTGGGAGGTTGAACAGTGCACAAGGGAGAAGCGAAAAGCTCACAGTGAACAGTGATTAGGAAGTACAGCAAAGGGTGGTCTGGTAGTTATGAATCAGATTTCTGCATGAGATGCAGGGAAGGTTGCCCAGAATATCTCCTCCTACCTCCAGCAACTTCCAGTACTGTATCATCTTTAGTGATGGTATTTAGGATATGTAATTTTGCTTCTTCTATCTGGATATCCAAACATTTCACATTTCTAAGTAATTTAGAAAATTTGCTTGAGCCCCATTTTGCATACTCCTTAATTTTAAAGTAATAATTCAGATACTGTACTCTCATCTTGCTCAAACTATTTGAAAGCTGCATGGTTGCCACCTCACCAAAAAAGACTATCGCACTTGCCAGAAAGGAAATATCTGCATATTTTGCCCTCACCAGATCCTTTTTCAGGGAGCGGGTGGCATCCTGGATACTGTTTCTTCAAGCTGTAAATCAGTTTAAAAGCAGAATTTCATTTTGCTGTTGCTGCCTTTCCGGCTGTTCGGAATGTAGTTGCAATGTGTGTCTGATCTTCAGGGATATCCGTAGGAAGCATGTGTTACTGATTGAACTTAATTGGACTGTCAGAGAATTTCTCCTCCATTGCAAACCAATGGAAAGATCAGTCCTTTGCTGCTCTGAATTAACATTAGATAAGAATGGTTTATGTCAGAGTTACTTATCTAATGGCAACACCTACTATTGCTGCTATTCATAATAATGTTTGCTCCAGTATACTTAGGCTTTTGGCTGTTTTGTGGTGCATGGAAAATCCATGATTTTCCTTGAGCAATTCCTGCTGGAATTGGTATATGTGTCTCACTCGTCTTGGCCTTTGACTCTACGTTCTAGCAAAAACCATCCAGGACTTTATTTTTTGAAGAGGCCTGAATTTGTTTTGTCTTGTTTTGTTTCTATTTCCAGAGCCATTTATTTGTGTGCCTGAGGGCAGGGCATGACTTGAGTTTAAAAGCTTTTGTTCAGGTAAACAATCTGTTTGTCCCATTATAGGCAACCTGTAGTCAGCATTTGCACCTCATAAATTGATACGGAGTGAGGGGGAAACTGTGTTTTCCGTAACAGCCCTGGCATTAGAGCATGAGATAGACATTGGATAGGTCTGATCCAGAGTAAGGATCAGAGCAAGGATCAGAAACTGAGGACAGAGTGATGAGGTGTTCCTACCCCCAGTCCTTACTTCTGGGTGCCAGTAGGCAGTGAGGCATGTTGCTTTCTGAGAGGGAGGAAGAGATAGGAAAGTTGAAGGACATTTTGCTCCCCATAGCAACATTGTGACAGGGAGGGAAAAATTCTTCACTGGCTGGAGTACCAATAAGAACATATCAACACATGCATAAGTCTTGTGATTGAAAAAGGGATCAGTAGTTTAGGAAATCTTAGAATCCTAGAATGGTTTGGTTGGAAGGGACCTTGAAGTTCACCTAGTTCTGAACCCCACACCATGGGCAAAGACACCTTTCCACTGGACCAGTGGCACACCCACTGTATCCCTACATTTAGGTATCTACAGGCTGTATCCTTGGCAAGTAAGAAGGCACCTGACTAAATAGTAATGGCCAAAGTTCTGAAGCAGATTTCTTTGTATATGAGAACTTTTGTACTAGTCCTGCCTCTCACATAACTTTGAATTACACACAACATAGTAAAAGTAATGTTAGAACATTTGTATACATCAATCAAGCTGTCGTTTAAATGGCAAGCTAGGAGAATGTAGCTATTTGCATACTTACGGTATTTTTAGAAAGTTTAGAGCACTCTTGAAAAAAATTCAAATATGATGAGTAGAAGTTATTCTGCATAAGTTGCATGCAGAGTGTTTTCATGTTTGTCTTTATTTTTAACCTGTTGGGGAATCTAGTACTTTCTTGAGACCAAGTGAGTCTGTGTCGGATGTATTAGATCAAAACATACTCCTGTCTCCAAATGCTAACAGCAGCACATTCAGTTCTCTGGACTTCAGCAGCTAAAGTAGGTGTTGCGGAAATTTGGCACTGCTTCTCTTTACAGAATGATAAACACACATGATGTTGCCTTTGGTTTCGTATAGACATGGAGGCTCTTGTCTTATAAAAGCTGATTCATAGACAAATGGTGGCTCTTAGCTTTAAAGGATAAGAAGGCTAGTTGAACTGGATGGGCTAGAAACAATTGTCAAGTTTTCTTGCTTACCCCAGGGTGGTGCTGGTTTCTTTTATCTTAAACTGAGAGAGCCTTATGTTGTTCTTTTTTTTTTTTCCTAACAGCTGCATTAGATTATTGTATTCTGTAACACTTACTGTTATTTTTTTTTCTTTTCCAGGAGGAGTCCAGAACATACCTGTAGAGCTTGCAGCATCTCTTTCTCTGAGCTCTGCCAAAGGTATGTTAATATGCATTACACAGTTACTCTCCTGTAACTGAACTGTGTGTTCATCTAAATTGCATTATGGAAATTTCCAGAAAAGTGGCAGGAGACGACTACTTCCTTGATTTTTGAATGTAGTATCTCAAACACAATACAAAAGTCTTCTCCAGAGAGTTGCATTGAATCAGAACTAAGCTTGAGAATTCAGGTTAATGCGTACAACAGTGACCATCCTGCTTGTACACTGTTGCAAGTGGTGTTCAAGTTTAGGCTGCTGGATAATAGATAATACATGTTTCAGACACTGAAGAACAAAACAGAGCTATTTAATTGCAGGTGTAGACTGGTTTCAAAGTGTCTGTTAATTAATGAGTCCCCGTATTAGACTCTAACTCCTGAGTAAAAAACGTGGCATAAGGGAGGCACTGTCTCCTTCCTTTGCCAAGTCTGGGAGTCTTCCTCGCTCTCTGTAAGAATGTCTGGATTTGAAGTTGGGCACTGAATCAAGACTTTACTGTTCCTCTTCAGCAGCTTGGTACCTGAAGGAGTTTTACTAGGAGAACTGCCTGACATAGGGAAAGTGTTTTCAGCAAATGTGTAAAGTTTTGACCTAAAAATAGGATAACATGGTAAATAAGAACCCGATGTTCAAAGGTTCAAAGCTGTCTTTGCTGTCTAGTTGGTTGTATAACTTGGAAGAATTGAAATAGCTTTTGTGGTGATAATTATTAACATATGATTGCAGAGTTAAGAGTAAAGAATAGTGTTTTTCTATAAATGTTACTATAAAAGCCCATAATATAGCATGATATTTCTTTTTTTTTAAATTAATGTAAGGAACCATATAGCCTACTGATTAATTTTATATATATATATAAATGCAAAATTCCTGAGTAAAGTTCTAATTCCTAATGAACTGTACATGTCAGCTTGACAGTGCCTGCCTAGTAACAGAAAGCAATGTTTGATGAGGAACAGTGGGACTCTTTTTTGGGTTTAGTGGATTTTTTTCTTCCTTTTGAACAGAGAGTGGGAAGTGGTTCCTTTGAACTATTGTACCACACAAGCTTTGACTGCAATTTTTACTCCTCTCTGTACCTTCTAAGCACGCACCACCCTCTTGCAGCTGGAGCTGGTGGTGGCCTGGGTTCTCAATGAGCCATAGCCAGGGAAGGTGCTGGTTCTCTCTTTCAGTTTTGCAGGAAACATGAACATTTTCTAGCTCTGCATTTGCAAAGCCAGATATTCCCTGACCCTGTGTGAACTCACCAATGCTTTTCTGCCTCCATAGACCCCTCTTTTCAATGGGGAAGAAAGAACTGAGAATGAGTCGGAATTAATTTCCGCAAAGTTTTCCCAAGTAATTCTCAGCCACCCATGGGTTTTCCTGGAATGACTGGTATACAATAGGCCTTTGTCTCCAAATGGATTTATTTACTTTTTTGAATCTAAATGCCTAGCTTGACCCCAATTTTAAAGGGCTTTTTAGTCCCCAAGGCTTACCAGCTCATCCTTGAAACAAACCTTTTGAAGATACGACGCTTCTGTGAATACACAAATGCGTCATAAGTCTGTTCATACCAGAATGAATGAAAATTAGTCAAATCATATCTGAGTCCAAACTGGTTACAGTTTAAAGGAACCAAAGACAAAGCAAAACATCTATGTAAGCAGTTTTATGGTTTCTACAGAAATACATTGTTGTGAATTAGGTCTGGATTCCTTGACAAAACTAATTCATGGATGGAGGGCACACTTTGAGCAACCGGTTCAGAGTTCCTACAAGCTGTAAGCTCTGAATTCATCATGTAAGATAAATTCCTCAGTTTACTATTCTTTTGATTGTTTATTTGGGTACTTGAAACTGTGTTCTTTAGAGGCAATATAAAATAACAAACAGATCTCCATCTTCTCCTCTTTGTTTCAAATTGGTTTGCATTAAGCATGAAGGCATTGTATCACTTGTCCAGCTCATGATGCAATAGTTAATTTAATTTGAAAATAATGTGCCTCAAACAATGAGGGCTTCACCAAAAGATTTACATTCCCCTGTGAAAATCCTCTCACATGTGAGCTCTGATATTTGATGAGCTGGAAAGTTCATGAAGATTATTACGTTTTCAGGAGAAATGTTCCTGACATCAGTTACAGCAGGTAGAGAGCTGGGGACAGGTTTACGTGCAAGTGCTGAACATTTGCAACTGAGTGGGAATTTCTGTAAAAGTTCAGCTTTCAGTCATATAGGGCCAGATTTTCTAAAGTGTTTCTGTTCTGATCTTTCTGAAAGTCTCTGTCCCTGACTCATCTGCACGAAGCCGACTTGCTCCTCCCTGCCCCTTCTTGAGATCTGTAATAATCATCACTTGATGAATCATGCACACCTTTCCTCTCAAGCAGATCGTAATTTACACCAAATCTGAACTCTGAAAATTGTGTTGGTTGCAGGCAAATAGATGTTGACTAGTACTGAAATCTCATCATGCTTAATCCTGAACATGAGAAAAAAGATAGTTATTAGCTCCTCTGTTCTCCTGCCGTGCTGAGGTAGCTGTGGCCCTGCAATGTATTTTTGTACTGCTTGGTCCACTCTCCTTTAAAAGACAGAAGTGGTGGCATATGTTTTATACCATGAAAGAAACTGTATAAAGTCCAACAGATTTCACTGTTATGGGATTTTTTTCTAATAGCGTTGTCTTTTGCTTGGACTGGCTTCCACCAGATTTAGCTCTTTTTCTTTCCTAATGCACACTGCCAGTTGGAAAAACCCTCTCAATTCATCTCTTGGTCAAATCTCTTTCAAGGCTAAGACATCAAGACTACTGTTATTGAAACTATTAAAATTAACAGGAAAGAGAACCTGATCCTAGGATGCAGTGTTGGAATTGGATGGCTGGATGGGCACTATCCAGAACTCCTCATTTCAGAGCCCCTACAAACACGCCGCAACAGTGATTCTTTATATCCTTGGATTTCATGGCAACAAGGCACACATTGTTAAGATTATGGGAAAAGACTTGTCGTCATCAGTCTCACTATTAGGAACAACCTGATACAGAAACAACAAACCCCAAAGTTTTCTTTTCACACGAATTGTGGGAATTTGTGATGTGGTTTGTCTCCATGAGTTTTAGCATGAGACTCGATGACATGTAGGCCTGACGCTCCTGCTGTCCTTGTTGGAGTTTCTCCATTAGCATCACCATTAACTGGCCCCAAGGCCAAGACATCATACGTTCCCTGTTTGCTTGAGCAATTGCTGCTTGTGTGGTGTGCTTGTGCTGATGAATCAGTCAGCTCCTATTTGGTCCCTGAAATAACAACTATGCATCTGATCTGCCTCTGGGGTTTTTTATTTCACAATTAAAAAACAGGACGTGATAAAGTCAAGCCCACAGGAAATTCATGCCAAGACCAGTGTGAAAAGAGGACAAGACCATTCTATACTCTTCAGCCAACATTAAGGAGAAAGCGAAGATATGAAAGATTTGTTTAAAATGTTGTGACCTTGGGGGTCTGGAGATAGGTAACATAGAGGAGATAAAGTACAGTGGCTGTAGCTGAAAGCAACCTCACATCCACAGTGCTAAGCTTTCAAACTCTATCCTGTTTCAAACATGGAAAGAGTAGATAAGGCCATTTCCGGTGCTACAGTGGTTTGTTAGACTACTTCAGCTGTTGGGTCCTTTAGCTTTGAAACTGCAGTGTCACCAAAAACCTCCATTTTTTTTATTCCAGAAGCTTCTGACAGTCAGCAAGGATTGTATCCAAACAGTCCACTGAGTATTAGCACACAGCTTGTTCCAGCAAATGCATTAGTACCTATTAAACATTTATATAGCAGCATAAAGTTAGGCAAGGATTCACAAATATAAATAAGACCTGTTCTTTGCACTGTAGAGACACCAGTCTCAATCCTGCCTAGATAATAATGTAGGGCACAGCTGCTTATAGGAGGAAGGGTGAGAAATATTTGAAGGAAAAGTGATTTCTGAGAAGGTGGTGACTGGAGAAGGGGATTTGCAGGTCTAGAACTAACAAATCAGGTGGTGTAAAAAGAGTGAAAATGGGAAATTAAGCAAGATAACAAGTTTAGGGGGTAGTAAAGAATGGAAAAGAAGTTGTTAACTATGAGATAAGCTTGAATATGAAATGGCCAGGAATGGATAGGAGAATTTTCTCTTGACACTTTTTAACATTCAAGTGATGTGTTCAGTGTGCAGATCTGATAGAAAGTGTCTTGCAGATATTGAGGATGGGACAGAATGTAATAAAGTCTGTGTCTTTAGAAGAGTACATATAGTTTCTTTGGTCTGTCCTGATCAAAATGCAAGTTCCTTATTACCTCTTGGTCTTTGGAGCGCTACACTTTTTTTCCTTCCCTCCACCTGAGATGCTTCTTTATTGTTTTGGTGCTTCCAGAACTGAATCTCTTTTCCCTAGATTAATACTGAATTCTTGAAACTTTTTGCAGCTTTTCCTTTTTTTTTTTTTTTAATAGCAGTATCAAGGAATTGAAAAAGAAAGAACGGTACAGATATTTTTATCTGTTGCTTGCAATGTGTCCTGTATGGGAGCTACAGGAAATGGTTCATAGTGAGCTTCCAGCCAAATGGAATCTCAATAAATGTCAAAGTCTAGTCAACTGTATTGGAAGAGAGAAATAGTGATGCTATAACATGAGCTGGTGCTGAGCAGAGCTGTCTAGGGCACTAGATAGCCCCCCAAAAAACCAAACCAAAAGCAAAAAAACCCCAAGAAACCACAAAAACCCAACAAGCAACAACAACAACAAAAACCCAATGCCCTGATGTCCTCTCTACTCTGTAAACCCAAAACTGTCCAAGTGAAAGTGTATGTGAAGCAGTGAGATAGATGGTGTTGAGAAAGAATTGCCATCACTTGCTACTTTCCTCCTTGCTTTCTGCTGGCAGTATTGGGAGCAGCAGGACTCCACAGCAATTTTGACACAGCCAGATTCATCATTAAAATGCATACAATTTTGTCCTTCTTGCTGGGAAGCTTTTCACCTATTAAAACGAATGAGTGCAGGTTCTTAGTAGTTCATAAAACAATTTCATGTCAGTGCTACAAAATTGGGCAGGTTTCTGCCAGTTTTGGTTGGTGGTGCCTTGAAGTTTCATCTGAGATCTGGGCATAGTGAAAGACTGAGTATACAACCTTAATAATATGTAGCAATAATGTAAACTTTTGCCTGTTTATGAAGTACCAGAAAGCGAAGTGATGCAGCTCAAGTCCTGGAGAGAGACTCTGGGTAAGGCAGAAAATGAAATGCAGGACTTTGCCTAGGGCTTTTCAGTGCCTACGCACCCATTTTGTTCCTGCAATAAATCTGCATGTGGCATTTGGAAAGCAAAATTTTTCTTCACCCAGTGCTACACTTAATATTCTCAGACTATTTCACTTCTTTTTGCTCTCCCTCACCCCCGCAGTAGTTTTTAATATACAGATATCAGAGGAGTACTAAACATTTGGCTGAATGCAACAGCTTTTATTAGAGCCCTTGCGGAATGTGGGAAATCACATGCTGGAGACCTACTTGCACAGAGACAGCAAATTCAGGAGTAATGCTGTCAGAAAGGGGATGTCCTGCCACCAGCTTTTGTTCTCTGACATGGTTGCCAGTGAAGCGAGGGGGCTGGTCATGCTCTCCTCCCTATCCCCTCTCACCAGCTCAAGGCCATTTGTGAGGGACAAGTGTCTTGGCTGCAGGACACAGAGAAACGGCACAGCCACTGGCTACTCCCTGCTTGTGACTGAGACCAGAGTCAGGACTTTAAAGAACAAAATCCCTGTTGACAATTATTTTGTGGACTGTCTGTGGTTTAGGCAAAATCTGCATGACTTTAGTTTGTAGTTTCAGGTTTGTAGGCGCTTGGGTTTTTCTGCTGATCTTGGCAGCTTTGGCACTGCGTGCTCGGATGCTCACCCACTCCTTGTGGCAGGGCTGGCCCTCCAGCCTATGGAAAGCGGCCACTGCTCCTTTGGTACACTGATGAGCGTGTTCAGGACTTGGCCTAAAGCAAGCAGGCCTGCTCAGAGAAACATAACATTGCACAGGAGGGGATGGAAACACTGCACCCATCCCTCTCCCACAAAACTGTCTCTACACATGAGTGACTGGAAGTTGGAGTACCTTCAAATGGGTGTTACAGTACTGGTCCAGCTGGAGTTTATTGGTTTAGGTCTGATCTACAGTTAACATAAGCTTGTGAAACTGGCTTGAATTGGCCTGATACAAAACCGATTTTTGAGAGATGAAGCAGAGTTATGGTAGTTTGTATAGAAGTCTACTGCCACTGCAGGCACTGGTGCCAAGGAAAGACAGATGGAGAGTGGGAAATGTCACAGAGAAGGGGGATGGGACCTGTGAAGTACCTATAAACTTAAGATTTGTACCTGTAAATAGGACTTCAGTGGCAGCTAGAAAACAGAAGGATGATTAGAAGGCAAAGTGGCAATTTTCCCTTCTTCTTTTAAACGGAAAGATATGGATATTAATCCTGCTTAACAAAATATTTCCAAGAAATAAAATTTAATCCAGAAAGAAAGCCAAAAAAATACCAAAGCCAAAGGTGATCATCTGAAGGTGAAATGGAAACGAAAGGCTGTGCCAAGGTTAAAGCTTATTTTTGTCTCCTGCACATGTATTATCATAGAGGAAAAAGCAAAGACTTGTTTTTTGCCTGCCCCAAAACCAAGCTGGGCAAGTTGATTAAGGGATGCTTTAGGATTGGATCTGAAAGGTCAAGGAGGGAGATTGTTACTTGCCTTGGAAGAGGTGGGGGTGGGGAAGAAAATAGAGAGTGAAACATGCGGAAAACATCTGGTCCATGGAGGCATCTTAGAATTAGCTTAGTCAGGAGGGAAGGAGGAGCAGCTGTGCAGCATGCAGGGACCACCAGGGCTGCAGTGATAAACAGGAGAGAAAAGAAGGCAGAGCTGGGATAAGGCTTCAGCCAAATCAAAAAAATAGGCAGAGGGGGACCCAGACTGCAACTTTGTGACCAAGAGACCTCTAGTCTAGAAAGTGAAAATTCGGAGAGTCTGTGGGTAGTGCACTGCCTTTAAGCTAGACCCATCTCTGGGAAAGGAACAGAGTGCTTTGGATGTGTGCTGAGAGCAGCGTAGATGGTAAACATACAGGACCTTTTATCAGAAATGGTATGTCCTTCATGGAGGGGGAGATATCACCCTGTAATCAGGAGGAAAATTATCTGCCTAGAGAACATTAAGCCACCCAGAAAGGAATGGTGCTAGGTTAGGGCTTCCAGACCTTCCTCTCTTCTTTGGGAGTCAATTCAGATGTTTGTTTCTCTGTCTTTAGAAGGGCCAAGTGCATTGCTCTGGAAGTACAAGCTTACTTGTTCCTAACTACCTGGTTTCTTGAACTTGAGTTGTTCTCTTGGTTTTTACTTTGTTGCACTGAATTGTAAAAGATCTTTTAAGTTCTTCTGTGGATCTGTGGTTTCAGGACTGGTGTAAACTGATCCAAGTCCTGGCTGCTACTGAAAGAATATGGCCCTATCGCAACTTCACCCTTACTTTTTGTTAGCTCTAGTGTTGATGTGACATGATCAGGTGAACTGAGAACAAATCCAGGTAAAAATCTACCCAGCAAAGAAAAAATGGTGCGTCACAGACATGGGGGAGCTGCTATGTGCCTTTGTCAAACAGGAGGAATACCCAGCTGCAGCTGTCCCAGAACTGCTGATTGGTTTCTTGTATGTGACCCTGAGGCTTCTGGTACTAATAAAAGCTTTTGCATTATGTAAATCAGTGATCTGATAATATGTGGCATCTCCCAGGTCCTTTTTTTCTGAAAAGTAAATCTTCCCCACACACACATTGCTGAAATTACACTGTCCTTATTTCTCTAGGTGTCTGACTTCTTATCCTTTACATGGTGCTCATGGGAGACTGATCCAAAGCTCATTGAAAGCAGTAACATGATACATGTTACTGATAGCAGACTTTGGATCAGAAATAAATCCATTTATTATGCCTTGGGGTTGTACTGTTTATACTCCCCAGCTCAGTTTCTATATCCCATGGTGTATCATTAAAGACAAGTTAAAATAAAATTCATCCTATGCAGCCCATTGCCTCTATTACCCTTGAATTTATTGGTAGTTCTTCCTATACTTAGAGGACTCCTAGAATTGATCTAATCCCTGTTTTCCTTTTTTTGGATGAAAGCACCTCAAAGTGCTTGTGCAATAACTATGCTCAAACAATTCCAGTACAGCTCTTTCTGTGGTTTTGCTACACCACCATTCCCATAATGAGACACAAGAAATTGCAGTTGTGGGATTGCTTCCTTGCAAGTTGAAAAGAACTGTCCACAGACAGGCAGAGTTATTATACTGGATTTTGGTTGGGACTAATGTTCTTTTCCAGCCTAGGTGGCCAGGAGAAAGAAAACCAGCTAAACTTTCCATGAACCACATTAAAAGAAAGTTTCGCTTCCCTGGTGAGAAAAGCCACTCCCAAAACAGCGTGCTTTCAGGGTGGGTGGGGAAGGGAGCTGGAAGGGAGTGGCTTCACAATCCAGTGAAAAGATTGAGACTGTTGAGGTTCTGTTCAGCATCTAAGATGCTGAGGCATCTTAGATTGCTGAGGCAATCTAAGACATTGCCTCAGATGGCCATTGTTCCAAGTCAGGTCACTTTCAGTTCGGTTCCGTAAAGCGTGTGCATTTTTTTTAATGGATCCTGAGAAATGTGAACTTTCTTTGCTCAGGGAAGGTATTAAAATATCCCATGGAACTTCAGATTAAGCCTTGCAGTTTGTCACCTCAGTCAAAATGAACCTTATCTTCCATGGTCATGAAAAATGCTGGGCACGGACAGCTTGCTGCTCTCCGTTGAGAAAGTGCTTATTTTTTTAAAAGATAGCACTGCTGAGGAACGTATTAGTACATGTTAGGCTGAAAATGGGAATTGAGAGCTTATCCAAAAGTATTGCACTTAGAGTCTAGAGTTGTGTCTGATTTCTGAGGCCCATTGATTTGCCTGCAGATGCTAGTTGAAGAGCAGTAGCCCTTTACCACTTTTTAGGGATTCGTGATAAGACACCAGTCAGGGTAGATGCTGTTCACCGACAGCTTTTCAGTCGTCTTTGTCTCTGTGGAAACACAAAGCTGTTTTTCAAGGCAGACTATAGAAATGGCTTGAAAAAGTCAAATGTTTAGAATTTGGGAATGATCCCATGAACCCCTTGATTATGTCATAGAAACATTGGTCTAAAGCCAAAGTTAATAATCTTACGTATCTTAAGTTAATAATTACAGGTATTAATAAAATCACTGTGAATTTTCCAGAGATAATAGCATCACTAATAATACAGTACATGCCATTCCAGAGCCAAAAGCCAAAGATTGTTGTTTTGATGCATTTGGCCACCCAGTCCATTTATAGTGCAACTCCACTCTCCCTCTCAGTATTGAATTTGAAGTAATTGTGAATATTTCCAGAAGGAAACAATTAGTTATGTAAACTGTATAAAAAAATATGGCAAAAGAAGGTCTTCAGTTTTAATGTCAGGAATAACTACGTTATGTTTCCAGAATGAGACAGAAAGTTTTCACTTTTCAGCTTTGAAATCCCTTCCTTTCCTAGAAAAATTGTTCTCCTTTCTTCTGTTTCCTCTTCCTTGATCTAAATGGATTTGCTCTCCTTTCTTTCTCATCTCTTCACTCCACCCAGTGGAAAAGAGGGTAATGAGAAAACAGAACTGGGAGAAATTCACTGGTATCCCAAACTTGATTTCTTACTTTTAAAAAATACATATTTTTTAAATGAGACAAGATGAAAACTCTGAGGAGCCGCACAGAAAATGCTGTTGGATTGCAGTTGCTGCAATAATTTGTTATGCTGTTTCAGCTCATAACACAGGTGTAAATCTCATCAGCTGGGCCTGCTGAAGGTTATCCATTTGCACCTTCAAACATGATAGCAACTTTCTGATCTGTAAAAACACTTGTGTGTGAAGGCTTTGTGCTAAGATACTTGTTCCGAGGAAAACAGCGTTTATTGAATGACCATTTTACTCTGTAACACCTTAGGGACTTCCTATCCAGCTATTGAATTGTCAGAAGTCTGCTTATTTTAGGGGATTTTCATAAAGTTGCTTTATGAAGAGGAATGCCTGTGCATACAGAAACATCCCAGAATATGTCCCATTGGTATTGATCTCTCATTCATCTACTGAACAAAATGTATGGTTGCCCCTTGGCTGTTGTTTTGATAACCAGCATTCCACTGAGTTGCACCTACTGCACTTACTCCATCAGTCATTTCCTTAATGTCTTTTTAGATAAGAGATGTAGTTGCAACTAAAGGAAGATGATAAGATTTGCTCTGGATTCCTGAGCCCCTCTGGATTCCTCTTGATTTATCATGCAACTTTTAATTAAAAGAGGGAAAGAAGGGGTGAGGAAGAGACATCTCATCAGTTGTAGTCAAGTTTTGAAATAGGGAAGGTAAGACTGCATCTAGGAAAGGATAATTGTCCCAAAGTTACTTTTAATTCTGTTGGTTCTCTAGCAGTAGTTACATAAGAGAGTGAAAAGGAGAGAGGGTGGACCTGTCAGGAATAGGAGACTCAGAATCAAAGCTTGCTGCCACAAATGGATCAAAGATCAGGACCTGAAGATTATTGATTAGGGCTTGTGCAGGAGGAAAGAGAACATCTGTTCTTGTTCTGTCATCTTCTACCCTGCCGGGGAAGGGATGGCACTTACTGTTCAGGTTGCGTGAAGTAAGAGAGGGGATAGGAGTAAGAAGCAAACCCTTCTTTACATTTGTGTCTCCACGATTTTTTGACCTGTTAGCACTGAAACACTCAGAATTTTTCCAAAAGGCTGTTTCATCATAGTGTGAAGCCTTACACAGGAAACGTGCATTTTCTCAGGTAGACCAAAAAAATCAGTGATTCGTTTCTGGTGACCAAACATCTTGTACAAGCATAGGGTCTTGACCAGCCCAGGTTTTAGAAACCATCTGTCTCTTTGTGAAACTCTTCTGCAGCTTAAAGGATGTATCTGTCAAAGATGGCATCAGAACTTTTTTTAACATGAAGACAAATCCTGACCAAGAGAACAGGATCAGACAATAACCTGGATTACTTAGACAAGAAGTAACTGAAAATGGGCAGTGTCTGTATTTTACAGTGTGGACAGAAAGCAGTAAATATTTATCTGTCCTTTCCTTCCCTTTGAAATAAACACTTAAGACTTTGCTGTCATTCAGATAATCTGTTTCTATACTAACCCCTCTCTTTAAGGGAGACATCTATTTCCTATTACGACCATATAGAGGCCCTGAACTGAAATATTTTGCATGCCTTTGCAGGCCTCCAGGAAACATTAAACACACAGACAGACAAAAAGCTATGAAGCCCCTGTGTAAAATTAGGAGCAGAGAAGGGAAACAGAGTTTCTGTCGGCTTTTCTCAGACCTGATATGAAAAAGATCTCAAATCAGTTTACTTATTTTGCGTAAAAATATCTTGTTTCTCAGTATTAATTCAGACAAGCTGTTGTACCAGCAAGGTCAGTGGGCATTTTTGGTGCATTTCACGATTTAATAGAACACTCTCATCTCCCCTCTGCCAGCTCTTTCTTAGACTGAAGAATCCTTGTTTATTCAGTGTCTCCTGGTCAAACAATTGACGAGCTTTCATTGTTCTTACCTCCTTCCTCTGTTCTTTATCTAGTTTTAACTTTGAGGTGCTAATCTCCAAGAGGCATGCTATCAATTCTAAATGTTGCTACCCGTGAGCTCATATTTGTTGTTTGCTTGGGACTTCTTGGTGGGAAGTCATTCGAGATGAATATTACATTGTGTGAAGGCTTAAGTGTTACAAAGCACACGTGTACTTGTACTAGAGCTTGCATGGTGGAGACGGAGTTCTGTTAGGGATCTGTTTTCCTCTAGTGAGATGTAATGATTTTGAAAACGGAGAGCTGACTATCTACTGTTACTTTTATTACTAAGTGGAGCTAGAGCCACTTTCTTAAAGAGCAATGCAGAGTGAAATCCAAAAGAAAAATTATTTTTCTTACTGAGACTCCAGAATGAAATGAGCTTACACCTAAGAAAGTGAATAAAAAATTGCCTGGACATCCTCTTCCTTTCTACAGCAGCTGTTTCCACTCTGTATTTTAATGAGTGGGCTGAACTAAAATCTTTGGGGAAGGGCTTTCCCCTCCCTCCCCCCTCTTTGGTATCCCTATGTAAGAGGCTGCACTACAGTATCACACTCTGTGCTTCTGTTGAATGAGTAAATACCTATGGCTGGATGGTCCAAAGGAAAGGCTACATCATGTTCTCATCTAGTTAAGCTCCTTAATGCAATCTTTTAAAAAATTTCTTGGATATTCCACTGATGTGATTTTGGCTGCAAGAAGTAAGTATTTAAAATCTCAGAAGGTTTAAGACCTTTCCAATCTCCTGTAAATTTTCTGCTATAAATAACTTGTGGAGTATCTGCTGGTTTTGGAGGCAGATTCTGTTTCAATTACTTCATTTTATATTTCCTGTTAACTGTTTGTGTATGTTCTGAATGATTTTTAATTTCCTTAAAGTTGCATACTGAGAGTCTTGGAGGAAAGTAACTCAAATAGTGTTGTCTGTGAAGTGTAGTGGAAAGTACTGATTCCCTTTTACTGTTTAACAAAATGAGACTGACTTATCACTACAGATGTTATTTCCAAACTACTTTTTGAGTCCCCTATTTCTTAATTCATCTCTGCCCGCTGAGTGACTTTATTTTTTTCATTCTGGTTGTGTAGTTTTATTCAGTGTCCGATCAGTCACTGTTATGTGTGCTGAGAATGTCTGCTTTGCAAGTTTCTCTGTGCTTTCACAGTAATGCAATAATTTTTCTGTCTTTTATATGTTTCCTCATATGAAGCAGAACTGAGAAAATGGTGAAAGCAGCGGCACTTTTTTTTCCCCTTCTGCACTAGATTACATTCACTAAACTCAGCAAATAGCAGAATTCCCCCTGGAGTACTGGGAAACAGCCCAAACTCACTACAGTTACATTTTGCTGGACTATTCTTGTAGTAGGCTTTTCTCTTTTTTCTTCTCTTTCTCTTTTATGGTCTGTTGAAATTCTTTCTGTTGTAACTGCATTCCTGATCAATTCCATTCTCTGATAGGCATCTCTTGCCTGTTAAATTTCCCCAAATGAATATCCTGAAACAAAAGTAAAAGAGATGCCGTGCATAAACTGCAAATTTAAGTTGAGATTTTTTTACTAAAACTGGAAGTAAGACTGGCTCAATTTCAAGCCTGCTTAATAATTAAATTAATTTGTGGTTTAAATTATTGTCATAATTTAACAGAAAGACAAGGTTGACATTAAGCCTTTGAAACTTTAAGTTTGGGTTTGATTCTAGATTTCTCAGCTGCAGCTGGAACAACTTAGGGCCAGACTCAATCTTGATGATTTGACTAAATAATTAGTAGCACATTTCAAACATTTTGAATGAGACCTACGGTTAGGTCTTTCTTAGTTATTCTGGCATACATATGGGAGAATTTCTTTCATTTCAAAAGTTTGAGTGTCTGTGAGCATGCAGGTGCTTGGACTTTAAGACAGGCATTGTGGTTGATATCAGGGCAGCTTCTTTACTGTCATTTTCCAATTTTATTCTACTCCAGTAATCACCTGCATCAGTCCTTGCAATATTCACCTCACCTGAGACTGGCATGGCAGCAAATAGCCCGTGCTCCCCCGTAACTGGGTGTGACTAACCTGGGCTTTCATATGGCCACAAGTAGCTTGTGTTGTGGAGAGAGCCCAGCAACTGCTCTTGGGTACCAGAGTTCTTCCACATGCTCTGGTTTAAGAAATTAAAACTGCAGCTAATCTGGATTTCATTCTGGCATAGCTCCAGGCTATGAACAGCCTCTCTGGTCTAGTTTGGAAAACCAAGATAAAATTAAGCAGAGAGAGGTTATAGTAAATCCAGGATCATTTAAAAACCACCTTGATTTAGGTAGATTTGGGCGATAGCTGAAGATCGTAACCCTGTCTCTTTCTCATGACTGACTTCAACTTTAAAGTTTCCTTCAGGTACTCATCATCTTGCTTAGTAATTTATGGTCATTCTTAAAGGCTGGGGCTACATTATATATTGTTGCACATAGAGCAGCCTGCTGCTGCTCCCAAGTGAAGAGGAGTCCCACTCTGCAGCATCTGTAAGTGCTTTCCCAGTTCTCCCATCAGTGCCTTGAGATGGCTGCTAATGGCCTGAGCTCAGGAGGCTGAACAGCCTTAAACACGTGACTCAGTTTTCTGTTAAGTTTTTCCTGAATATTTTCTTGACACTTAAATGACAAAGTTTGTTATTCCACAACTTCCTAAGGCATACAGTTAAATAGAGGCAGTCATTTAGAGGAAGAGCCAGAACCCAGAGTGTGGCTAATAGCTTTTAAAGCACCTTGTAGAGAGCCTACTGCCTGCTCTGCAGGAAAGATTTCCCTTGAGACTCCTTTGAGGTGACAGAATGGTCTCCCCTTATGTAAAGCATCCTCCCTATAAGGCCTTCATATGATAATTTACTGTCTTGCACACCTATGGTCCGTGGCCAACAAGTGAGAGAAATAACTACATGGAGGCATAACTGGGCACAGCGCCCTTGTCCAGCCTCCCCTGTGGCAGATGAAAAAGCTTTGCCAGTGAACTGGGGCTCACTAAGAGGAGCAAGTTTAATATCTAACTCCGTGTGATCTCTAGCATTTTATTTCATCTGTCTGCCTTAAATTTCCCCACCTGTGAATGTAATGATGCTTCATTTGTCTGTATTGACTGTAAACTAGTCTGATAAAGTGTCTAGTCTTATACACACCTAGCACATTAGGGATAGGATTTGACTAGACCTTTAGGTAATGCTGTGATAAAAATATTGAAATATGAAAATATTATTTCAGGTAACTGCTTCATCTGTATTTATCCATATAAAAGGCATATGCTGAATTAAAGAACTGCTGAAAGCTTTATTAGAAAAGAGTCGTATCTGTCACACAGAGCGTGTCTGTTTTTCTTCTCTTCAATCAATATACAGAAGTGAGAGATTTGTCTCTTATTTTTGATTGTAATTTCTGGTAATATCTGAAGGGAGAGAAGCATATCCCTTACTACGCAAGCTGCAGTAATGTTTAGCATATGATCATGTGTTAATATAACTTTTAAAATTCTTTTTAGATTCCATTAAAATCTGTTGACTCTGTATGTGGTTGGTTCCCCAGGACCAAGAGCACATAACTCAGGGCTGTCCTGTTTTATAAGAAATCCCATCCAGCCCCTAACTTGAATAGTTTTTGAATTCCCACAGTTGTATGTTCTGAGCAACCAAGACTTGTAGGACCCACTTAATTTTCACAGAGAATAAACTCTGAAGTCTGGGAATTTTTTGTCTATATCTCATCATTTTGCCAGGTTATGAGAAGCTTTTGTCACTCAAATCTTTGCTAACCTGTTTTGCAGTTTGCTCTCAGACACCTCTTCAGAGTTTTCATCCTTACTCAGTGCCCTAATATGTTTTATGTGACAAAATAATTCTCAACTCTGCTGATTCTGATGTTGGGGTAAAAAAGTTGAAGAAAAATGGGTAAACAGCAAGTTTGTGTCCTCAACGAGTAATGAACAGGGGGCAAAATAGTAAAAGAGTTATAGACAGTGTTATTTAAATATATGATTTTCTACTTGATGTGGAAGTGATACTTTAAAGATTTTATGAAATTAGTGAATTTGATGAAGAATAGAATACTAATTGTCTGTAATTATATACTTTGTGGATAGTATGCATAGAAAGGCTGTTATCCACGAAGTAATAAAAAGGTATAGGTGCATTTTTCTTTCAGTGTACACAGTATTCTCATTCTTCCCAAATTATTCATGTCAGGGAGTCAGGATGGCTGGAGTAGGAGAGAAGGCGGGGTCTTAGAAGTAAAGGAATCATTAATGATGCTGTCAGAAGTCAAATGGCACTGGGAATCACTTAGGACCTGTATTTTTCTGTGTTACACTTGCTAAATTATTTTGTGATTGGACGGACAAAAGCACACTTTCTGTATGGGATCTGTATGGCTGTAAGTAGTGGCATGGATCAGATTCCACGATGAGGGCCATGACTTGGATTTACAGCAACAGAACTGAGACCTGGGCTAATTGCATTTGAAATCAGTTATTCTGGGTTGATACAGCAGTAAGTCTCTGCTCTTGAATAATGATGCTGTGGTGGAATTGGTGTAAATGTCGTCTGGAGTATCCTGGGAGAGTATGAAAAATAAATGTCAAAATCTGGTTGGTTGCAGGTGGAGAGACTGAGCGCTTAAAACAGTGATAAAAATGCAAAGCTTTTATAGGGTATTGATCAAGTTTTTAAGTGTTTGAAAAGGAGACTGGTGGTTTAGTTCTGTTTTTCGATTGAGAAAATGAGATTCAGCTCTCTAGCGCAGTGATTGCAGAAGGCTGGGAATAAAGCTTAGATTTCCTGAATTCCAGTTCCTCAGTGAGCTCTGTGAGAATCTGAGTCTACCTGAATTATCTTCAGGGAGGAGATATCACACTGAAGTGTGATTACTTAGCAACTCTCTGAATGAGAACATCCTAGAAGGTTTGAAAGGGAGCATCATCAAAAAATCTGTTTTTCTAGAGGCAAATCTGGTAGTCTTCTAAAATATGGAGGAAGGGGGGAAACATATCCATTAATTCTCTTTGCATCTTACAGTATTACCAGGAGCAGGATGTTGTCCATGGTAAATTCCACATGCTTCTGGGTAATGTCTTATCATTGTGTAAGCTTCTGTACAATGTTTCCTGTATCCTGGATCTTCTCTCAGTGTTGTGTTGGATTTTTGTTTCTTTCTTAAATGTCTGTTTCTTATAGGGAAGAGGAAGACTGCTGTAATGTTCTCCCCATAAATCATGCGCTGTGAGAGGAGATGTGTTAGAGGTTTTCTTGTGATCAGCGACTCTTAAAAATGGCAGAACATCACTGTTTCATGCACACTAAAGGGTTGTAAATAAGAAACTGTCCAAAAATAACTGTAGTTTTTGGCATGTACGAGAATACTTGGCAGGAAGCTTGTCTGCAGATAACATAGGACTACTAGTTTAAGTGTTGGGGTGTAGGGGTTTTTTGTGTTTGTGTTGGTTTTTTGTTTGTTTGTTTTGTTATTTTTAATAAGATCAAAAGATTTCCTGCAGATTTTGACGTGGTAATTTGTATTCAAACAGTTTTGGGGGCACACTGTGTGTAGTTAAGTTTATAGACTTGTCAAAAACCTCAGATCGTGATCTCCTACACAGAAATGGCAGCACATCTATCACATTTTCAGTAGCAAGGGGAAGCAGGCTGTCTCAGAGCCATTTAAAATGCTTTTATTTCATATTTGCCAAGTTCTTCTATTCTCTGTAGGTTTTAATGGCTCAGACCTCTGGAAACTCTTCCATACATGGTTAAAGTGTAACCACTGATGAGGGAGGGGGGGGAAGGGGGAGGATGGAGGGAACAACCTACTGAGCTGATAGAATTTTAAACAAACTTGGGTGGTTTTCTTGAGACAGCATTTCAGCCCCAAGTCATACATGTATATTCACATGCAGGGCATTTCTCAGTCTTAATCACGCTGGAAGCTAGAGGAATTAAGTATCTGTATAGAGTGTGTGCAGTGGGTTGGTATCCAGCGAGGGTAGATAGCCTCAATGCTGCCTCCGTTCAGGCCCATCTTCTTAGCTAGGATCCTTTCTGGAATCCTATTTCTGTAAGATTCCTTCAGCCTTTCTGCCTTTGTCCATCTTTGACACACAGTGTTGAAATAACTTGGTTGATATTATCTTCTTTTAATGGTGGGAACCCTTTGCGTATCTATCTTGTTCTCCCCTTAAAGTAGTTTGTCATGGACAGGACTTAATTTTGAGCAGCTTGGTAATGGGTGATCAGCACTGGATCAAATCTTGTATACCATTTCTATTTTTAAAACGTACTTTAGAATAATTTAAAGATTTCTGTGTAACTGAGCCCTCTTCCAAGCTAGAAACACATTGGGGAACTGATTTGGTCTAGTGCTCACTAATGTCAGACAAACGGAGTTGTTGTACTGTCTTTCACAAGCCTGTTGTGTCATATTGGTCAAATAATCTGGGTGTTTTGGGTAGAATTTTCAAAAGCACACAGCAGTTATGTAAATCCATTCCTATTCAAGCTGGTGGAGGCCTAATTCTTATTTCCGCTAAGGCTTCATTACACTGCCTGGCAGGGTCAAGATACTTAAAACTAGGCTTTTTGCCCTACCACAGGGGTATAAAGGGATCCCATGGAAATGCAAATCTGTGATTGACAATTTTTCCATTGACTTCAGTGGAAGCAAGATTAAACAAACAGAATAGCTTTTTAATAATTTCAACCTTGGCTTCTGTGTTTCCCTAAGGTAAAAATAAGCCTAGTATCATGTACCTACTTCATGTACCTACAAATGCAGCAACGCTAATTTAGTGTTTGCCCAGTTGTTTGAAGATGTCCAGGGCTGCCTAAGTGAAAACTTGCATAATTAACTTGAACTAACTTTCTCATCTGTGAAAATTCTGTCTTGTATTTTATCTCTATGAGAAATATCCCTAAATCCAAGTAATTTACTTTAGTAAGACAGTGTATTTTCCATGAATTTAAGAGCTTCCCATGCGATGAGGACTTCTGCTGTGCAGGACTTCTTCATGGCAGGAGGGTGTTGGGTCCCGTGTTAACCGTGCTGTAGGTCATAAGACTGTTGGTGGGAGCCAATTTGTTTCTGTCCCAGTGCTGCAAGAATCTGTCGGTTGCTAATGGCATTTTGTAGCAGATCCTCGCCAAAGTTCAAAAGGATATGAGGATCACTGTCTTCTAAATGTCATGTATTTTTCAGACTGATAATGAAGCATTTTGTTACCATGATGAACTGCCTTTTCTTCTCCTGTTGACATTCTAGAGCTCAAATTAATACCACACTGTAGCTTAGGATCACATCGCTCAATTTATATTAAAACTGGAATAAAAATAAAACAGGAATAAAAATATATTTTAAGCGTTATTGTTACATGAGCTGAAATAGCTGTTATATAAATTCAGAGACTACAATAGTAAGCATTCAATTTAATTGGAACATACAAACATGTACTAACAGATGCCTAAAAACCCTTGCCTGAAAGAAAAATCTCTGCCTGTATGAACGACTGCCTTGCTGTCAGTGGACTTGCTTGGAAAATGCTATTTGTGTACAAAATTGCAAAATCAAATCCTAAATAAAGAATGCAACACAGTTATTCTGTGCATATGTGGGATTGCCTTGTGACACAGGGCTTTTGCCATCTCCTTAAATAGATGAGTATGGTGCAAAAAAGATCATGGTCTAAAATGTTACTTCAGGAAACAGCTCATTCAGTTTCTATTCTGTAATGTTGTCTCTGGATTTGCATGATCAATAATGTACATAAATCTTTCATGGACATAATCCATATTTCTTTCTCTTGGTGTTGTATTCTCGACATCAGAATCTGTCCACAGGATCCACCAGAACAGCTTTTTAAATACAGCTGATACTGACTGTTCCTGGAATGCAGCCTGATTTTACAATTAGTAAAGGCTATCTTGGGTTTGTTAGCACAGGAGCAGTAAAGCAGGTTGGAAATGAGTAAATCTGCACTTTTCCGATAACTGTGTAGACAGCTGAGAGGACTCTTTACCATCTCTGGTGTCCAGTGCAGCATATGTTAAGCAGCTTATGTTTAAATGCGTTACAGTGTATTGGCTACACTATTACAATTTGTACGGCTGTCCAGATCTCCCCGTTCTCCAAAGATATTGTATCCAGAGACCACCAGTGATTAATGACCATCCTTTGGGCTATGGCTGCAGCCAGGGTGCAGATTTTTTCCTCTGAGGAATATAAACCCTAACACAGTTTTTATGAGATGGGCCCTGACCTCATCTCTGTCAGAGCAGGGAGGGGTGCCAGGATTTTAGTTAATTTGAATGCACAGCCACACAGCCCCCATGGGAACTTTTGGGAAGGTGAAATGGTAAAACTGCTGTTTTACCATTCCAGACCTTCCACTTTCACCAAGGAACTGTGCTATTTGCCATTTGGTTAGTTATCTTAATGCCACAGGATCCTAAATATTCCAGCACAGTCTGGTCTATATTTTAAGTACAACCATATTTCCAGTCTGGAATCGACCCCTTTAGCTGTGGTATTTCCCCCAAATATGGTTGGCTTCAAACAATCTCACTGCCAACACAAACCACAACTTTAAAACCCACACGTTTAAGTCTATTACAAGCCGATGCTACCCAGCTATGTATATACTGTTCTGATGGGAGAAGAAATCTGTGTGCCTGTTCAGTGCCAGTTGTTCCCTTTCTATTTGTAAAGTATTAAGCATCTCCATGTAGCAGAGAATGAGAACAGCCCTGCGAATGGGGGCTGCTGCCTCTGTACTGTGATCCATATGCAGCTAGATGTCATGATCTTGGCTATTGCCACCTGAGGCTGTGACAGAAATTTTATCGCTGTGATTTCTAGGGGAAACTCACACCTCTGTTAAAAAACCCTTGCCTCCCAGGCTCTTTCCATAATGAGTAGAAAAAGAAAAGCACTGCCATGTGGTGATTTGTTCCAGCTTATGTGTTCGTTGTAGGGCAGGATTACTTGTCCCCTCAAAGCCCTTGTCGCTCACCATTGACTACAGAGGCAACTGTCTAGATGCTTGACATTTTACTAATTCCAGTTAGATGAAGTGGATCCTGCCATGACTGTTTGTCTCTCATGTTTGTTCATGTGAAATGTCCGTGTTTAGAATCAATAGCATCTTGAATGAGAATTTATGAAGGTCCTGTATGTGTATGTGCTGATTCGCAAGCCACACTTTGGCAACGTGGGTTTTTTTCAGGATTCTCACTGTCGGAAAGCAAGGAATAGCTAGTCATGTTGGGAGATAGAAAGTACTGGGTCATGAAGAGAAAATGAAAACTACAGCTTTCTGCAAGATCTAGAATTTCTGAGAATTTAAAAATATTAGATTTTTTGTGTTACAAATACTTTGTGTGTGTGATATCTTCAGTGGTTACTTAGAGCTGAGTGGGATTTCACCTGTTAGCATGTGTAAAGTTGTTAATTAGGAAGGGGCAGTTCTGCTTTGAATGCATCACATAATTGTTGTGAAAATTTATCATTATGAATTTTCAAAGCGTGTAAGTGTCCAGAGCAAGCCGGGGTAAAGCTAAATCTATTTAGTAAGGTCCAATGGCACTTGTGTAAGTGGTGTCCTTCTTCAGAAGCCTGTAATTGTAGCTGTTTACATCCTTAAAGTTAACAGTACTATTTAATTCTGTTCAGTGAAAGAGACCATGGACACAGAGCTAAATAGCTGCAGGGATAAATTCTTGTTTTTCAGCTTTTTGAAACCTTTACCTGCTGGTATCCAAGCCATACTGTGTTTTCCTTAACGTATAGAATGTCAGGAGACCCAGTTTATCATTCCATCAAGAGGGCTGGTGTTCTGTTTTTAGTAATTTATTAGGGGGTAGGAAGAAGGCGTTATAGTCCTTGTCTAGTAGCAGTGGTGGATTTCACTCCGTTGCCTGCTGAATTACTTCACTGATGTGACCTGTGCTGTTTCCTGGCAGGGACTGTTTGGATGGAAGGTGCTTCCATGCGTGTATGATGAGTTCCTCTTCATGAGACACTGGGCAGATAACTTGTTTCACACAGTCCAATAAAGCTGTGATATAGAGGTGACTTCTGCTCACTCCTGGACTGGCTTCAAGGTCCCGTTGTCATAGAGCAGTTATTGTGTAGAGAGAGATTCTCTTCAGAGTCATCTAATTTCTTCCTTATGTTGTTTACGTGCTCCTCTAGGCGCACTTGTGGAGTGTGTCTGTTGAAGGGAGTCAACACTTGCTGTATAAGCATATTAATTAACTCCTATTATCTTTATTGTAGACATGAAACCCCAAATCACTTTGCTTATTTAGAGAAGCAGAGCCTGGAGAGGGTTTGGTGTGTTATTAAGGATGCTCTTTGTCATTCCAGGAGTCTACTGACAACTGAGTGCACTATAGATTCAGTTCATCGGGCCACTTGTGGTTTCCTTTGGGACTTGAGACAAAGCGTCCTCCCGGTGCTCCAAATTTCTCCACTGACAGAGAAGGACAACTCTTGCTTAGTCACAGCAAGAGGAACTTTTCAGCTTAGAGTTGCTATGAAATTGTTGAGGTGACATATGTTATAGAAATGTATCGTTTTGTTATGACTGAAATGCAGCATCACCCTTCCCCTTGTAATTATCTTTAAGAAGAGAGTTCCAGGACTTCAGCACTTTCAGCAGTTCTCTTACCACATCTCTGCACAAGGTCTTGCTATTTGTAACAGAATAGTTTCCATTTGTCATGACAGACTATTTCTAAGCTTTGCTCATTAGTTAGGACTGGAATATATCACTGTATTTGTTTCTGTAGATGCTTTCATCAGAAACCAAGTCCAGATGTAGTGGGTTGGCAGTAGATCAGGTTGAACTACCCGAGGTTTTGCTGAGACTAAATAAGGCTTAAATATTTTCATTCTGTTTCCTCTTCACCTTACTTATCATGCTGGCATTGACAGAAGCAAGGCTGCTTTCCTGAGTGCTGATCGCCCTTCTGCATCGTCACTAAGTGCTGTTAGCAGTGTTTAAAATACAAGAGACTTGTTGATGCAAGAGAGAGACAGGGGTTTGAATAGCTAATGCTCCTTGTTTTGGCAAGCCTATTAAGATGTCAAGTGGCTCCCACAGTGGACAGGATTCTGAGACCTGCAGTAGCACAGTCCTGACATTTAATGGAGCTGGCAGCCAGCCCTGAAGGTGACAGTGCACTCAGTCTGTTTTCACAGTGCTTCTCCTCACAGGTCTATATCTGGTAATAGGCTGCCTGCCGCTGGCAATTTGCATGGCAATGCCTGCTAATTGCCAGCAGTGTTTTCACCTGTCAGGAACAATTCCTAATCAAACACTGCCTCTCTGCAACTCTGGGCAATTACCATGTGTGTTACAAGATGCAGTATAATGTATGGTCATTGGTAAACCACAGCATTGTACTGACTTTTGCCTTCTGCATCCCGAAGAATGCTGGTGGAAGGCAACTTGCTGCAAGATGCTGCAACATGGCTGCTTTTCTGTGTGCAGGAGCCAAGAGTGAGCAATGGTTTACACTTGGAATGGAGTGTGTGACAAAATACTGGTTCAAGGGTGCTGATGCCATCAAAAGGGCCTCACGGTGAGGCAATTAACTTAAAGTCACCCTCTCAGAATAAAAGACACAGTGTCCAGCTCCTCAAACTAAGGTCTTGGAGCAATGTGGGCTTTATGGAAAGTGCTGTTCTAATTTTCAGCAGCTGAGTTAGTAAAACAGCATGACTTGGCATCTAGTTATAGAAGAGGCTGGGGAAGGATATTGCTTGCCAAATATGCAAAGCATTTGTGTGATTTACTTCAGCAAAGACGTGAAATACATCCTACTCAGTCTGAGCCAAGGAGAAACCCTGGGGCTAGGAAAGCACAGAGTTCTGAATGGCAAATGGAGAGTGGAAAGGCTGTGAACTCCCAAGGAGGTGCCTATTGCCAGCCTGTGGTGGTGACAGACCTACCTCTGGATCGAACTCCTAGGACAGTTCTGTGTGACACGGTGGGATGATAAGATTTGGTAGAAGATGGTAGTGAGCTTAGGCTCCTCTTTCAGAAGAGCTCCTGCAGTGTTTTGTGGAACATGGAGTGCTGTTGGAACTTTCATTTGCTAATTAACTGCAGATACTATTTTAGTTACCAGCATCAAATCTGTTGAATCATCTATGTATGGACTTTTGACTTCTGAAAGCTCTAAATTAGAATTTGTCCTTTGCTTGTCTGGGGTTAGGCTTCCTGAATGCTATCCTGTGAATCATGCAGATGATGAGGAGAATAAAACAGGCCAGAATACATCCAAATTTGGTTCACAGAAGTTACTAGAGTAGAAGTTATTTGCATTGCAGAATTTTGTCTCCTTCCAGGAAATGCATGTACCAGAGACTTCAGTGAATCAGTCAGTCTTCTGTGGAAGATCTTATTCTGTAGAACTGAGATAACTCACTCTAAGATATGTAATCTAAACTGCATTAGAATGTTAAGTCACCCTTCTCTTCATGAAGTACATGCAGCATTCCTCTTTCCTTCTTGCTACATTATGATTTTCTGCTAGCAAAACAAGAGAGGATTAATTTGTACAATGTTAGGTCCATGAGAAGAACATTTAATGGGTACACTGTGACAGAAATGTGTGCATGTAAGTTATGGAAAAACTGCACCTTCTGGACACAGATCACCTTCCTCAATCTCTAAAAAGAAACAGCAGGATCCCAGAGCATGGATATAACTGCACTGACACAACCTTGGTAAAGTTAGTAATGGATCATATTTCATACCAGTTCCTCAGCAGATCAACTTTCATTTCATCAGCTCTCTCCTTTTTCAAAGGCCTTGGTCTTATCCCTGGCTGCTGCTTTATTGCTTTTGAAATGGGGCTCAAGGATTCGCTTACATAAAAATGCCTTGAAATCAATGGATGCTTTGCCATAGAGCATGCCGTGTTCATCTCCTGCACACAAAAGTTTTATTGTCACTACATCATCAACAAGACAAAGAGGTGTGATAATTGCTGGCTCAAGGGGCTGTGTAAATCTGTGGGCCTGGTTGAGAAATTCTTCCAGTGTGGAGGTGACTTTGGGGTGAAGCTAAGGCTCAACAGACAGAGACTGTTCAGGTAGTTACCTCCATGGCATGCATGTGCATGGATGGTCTAAGCAACTTCTAACTGTTACAGAGCCTCCTAAGACTATTCTGTTTGACCCCCGCTTCAAAAAACACAAGAAGTGTCTGGTTCAATAAAAGGTTGGAAATGAAGATAAATTTTTTAATTATTGTGAAAATTTATTCAGCTTCTTTTGGCATGTAATACAGCTGGAACTCTGTAACATATGTGGGCTATAGGGAATCTAGAATGAAATAGTTCTTTTAAACTTTGAACTTGTTTCAGAAGTATGTTGCCATGAGCACACATTACAAATGACAGCATAACAGTTCATCACAGTCACCTTCACTGTGTACAGGCCTCACAGATTTTAGCTGTCAAGAAAGAACTGAGCCTGTAATACCTTGTGCCTCTTGATACTGATTTTCAGAATTGGAATATCTTCATAATTCATTCCACTCCTGTCATGATGGGAGCAGTTCTGTTTACTCTAATTACTGGGAAATGTGATGAAAGTGCTGGCTTATGCTTGCCGAGAGCAGGAGTACAGTGCAGTGGAAGTTCCCAAGATCCTGGCTTAGCAGTTGGACACTGCATGTCTTTGTCAGTGTTTGAACATCTGTTCACTGAGTAACCCCCAAGACAACTGAGTGCCTTGCTCTTTTCAGGACAAAACTAATAATGTTGGAACAACTTGCTAAAAGTGTTTTGGCCCAGCATCATTATAGCTAGCTGAGCTGTGCTCTAATCAAGCCAAGCCCTTTGTTATCTGAATGGGTGGATAGAAAAAATATTTCTCATATTAAAGCCAAATACAAAGCAGATGAGTTACTGGTCTTCTGAAACGTGGATCACTTTTACTATAAAGTCAGGTTCCAAAGGTCTTTTCAGCTCTTACCATCCAGAGGGAATTGTCTGCTTGAACCAAAGCATTCTCTGCTTCTGAATGCACGGCCAAGCTCTGCTTAGCAGCCTCTTTGCTAGGGTAGGTGAGCTGCTTACATGGGGAGTGTCTGCTAAATCCTAAGCCAGTGTTAAAAAAGAGCAGGTGTGATAGATGATGGATAGGTGAAGGGACACTTGATTCTCCACAGCACTGATTTGGTCTATCCAGTGAAGTTCTATGAAGTCCAGATTAAATTTCAGTTCCTGGGTCTGAAGGGGAAGAGGCTCTGTGTTAAATCTGTCACAGGGTTAATAGAAAATTCATCTAACCAAGATATGGTCTCATAAATGGCAACACTATCTGAGTCTGAAGTTTTGACCTGTATTAAATGTATAAATATTTGCAGAGACATCAGTAGGAGTAGCTAGAATCTTATGCAGCACTGAATAAGAAACAAGCTGAGTTTGATCTGGATGTCTAATGCCAAATAAGTTACTCATGTACTTTTCTCAGGTTTTAATACTTTTCTGATTTTTAAATGTGAGAAAATGGAGTAATGTCACCTCAGGACCATTTTAAATATCACCTGAGTATTGGATAATCTTGTCTTAGTCACTCTTCCAAATAGTATCCCTTTTCCATTTCAAAATTCTGCAACCATATTTGACTGTGCTATCCTGGACATCTTTGCTGCTCTCATCAAGCACGTGCCTTAGTTGTGTCTTGGCGCCAGTTTGTAATCTGCCATGTATTTTGTCTCTAACTGTTTTTTTTAATGATAAGTCTGAGGAGTTTATAGTTCATTTGAGTTTTCGTGAGGTGGCCTCATCTCTTAGATATTTAATGACCATATTAGGGAACCTCTGAAAGCCCAGAGAATCTAGTTTATAGGATTAATTCTGAAAGTTTAGTATGATTACAGAATTTGAAAAACAACTTGACTTGATGGCCTTGCATTTTATGCAAAGCTGTAAACAAGAGGAGAGTAATCAAAGCTTGGCTTGTTCACGGATATGAACTTTAATATTATCTCATGGGAAAGACAAGAAAAGGCCACTTATTCAAATTCAAGGATAGCATCTATTTTGGCAAGTAACTCTTGGAGTAGGTACAAGGATACATAGGTCATGCTGTTGTTGTACCCTTTGACCATCTAAAATGTAAGAGGCCAACATGCCAGTGTGGGACAAGGAAGCATTGATGTTCATGTAGACAGAAAAATTCTAAAAGATGTTCTCTACAACCTGAGCAGATGTGCTCCATTCTTTACTGTTACCATTGTATCTCACATTTCATGTGATATTTAGCTATGAAATATGTCTCTCCGCATTTTGATAGAAACCCAATGAATAGAAGGACTTTCAATGCAATAGCAAGGTTGTTGTGTGTAATCTGTTACTAGGTGTGTGGATTTTTAAATAGTACTGGGATCTTTCTGTGCCATTTTGGGTTTTTTTATTTCTTCTGAGTTTTTTGATAATGTTTTTCAAACTTTATTTTCTGTAGTCACAAAGAAGCCTGAGGTTCTTAAATATTTATATGATCCACTAATTAAAAAGAAAAATAAATTATTAGCCCTTTATGCAGGATGGCTATACCTACTCTGCAAGAGGATGGAGCCATAGCAGCTCTTCTGCAGTGGAAGCACAGTGCTCACTTTTGCAGAAAATGCAGGTACTTAGTGGCTCTGAAGGATGATGTCCAGCCTGGGCCTTCAGAGGCAATAAAAAGGATCTTTAAGAGGAAGTCAGCCTGTATGAATGTAAGCGGCAAACACTGCCTAGGCCATGTGTAGATTTACACAGGAAATACCCACATGAAACATTTAATTGATCTCAACTGGGACTGGCAGCAGCCTTCCTTGTGCCCAGGAGCATGGTGCTGCCACAGCCAGTTAGCAGCTAGCTCAGAGCTTGCTCACGAGTCTTTGTATAACCCTGCATTGTGCAGAGTAGGCATTCCCAGAACACTGGTTTTTGTTTAGTTGAAACCTAAGATTCCTGGTTACTGCATGAGATGCATATTTTGCAGAAAAACCCAGCTATTGTGGGAATCACAGTCAAAGCAGAAGGGTTGGCATGGCTGCACCTTCTGCATTCAGTCCACATTTGACCTGCTCTGGGTTAGTATGCCCTGACTTCACAGGGAAGGAAACCCTCCTGCGAGTCAGGATTGAATTCTGTTTCATGCCTGCCTCAGAATAAACTGTGAAAGGAGCTGGACCAAGGAGAACTACTGCTTTGACACTTATGCTTCTTTTTGCTGAGCTCTACGCCCCATTCTCATGTTTCTCTGGCTGACCAAGGCACATCCTCCTGCATCAGGGGAGGACAACATTTCCAATCGAGTATGTTCACGGAAGACAGATGGGAAAGCAAGTGTCCCCTGTGAGGATTCAACTCTTCCTCCTCTTGAGCTATTGAAATTGCACTGGACACCACAGGCTCAGTGATAAGAGGCTGAAGAAAACCTCTGATTTTGTTCAGGTTGGGCTCTTTCCAGCTATGCCAAACACCTGGAAGGATGTAGCAGCAGTCTGACATGCTCGCTGCTCTGACTCTCAGTGTGCACAGGCAGAAGTGACTGAGCCCTGCTGAGGGATCCTCAACTGAAAACATCTCCTTGTCCCAGCACACAGGGCACTCATGTGATGGTCAAAGGAAGGCAGTGACTCCTGAGAAACATCATCAAGTATTTAGAAAATCATTCTGCTTTGCAGCATTTCAGTTTCTTTTTTACTTTCCCCTCCTTTGTCCTTTGTATTGTAGGCCTCTGTCTAAAGTAGGATCTGTATTTCCCAAGAGTGAATGCCTGGAGGATGCTGTGAAGTCCCGTGTTCTATGTTCATGGTATTGCCACTTCAGATGTTCTTGAATCAGAGTGTGGGTTCCCCCATCCCAAATTAAGCTATCTCTATTTGTTATATAAGAATATACATTAGAATTACTTTTCTTTGTTTTCTGGTTCTGATCTTTCCTGGTTCTCCCAAGTTTTTTTTCTTCACCATGAGTTTTTTGTTTTGGGGGTTGTTTTTTTATTTGTCTTACATGAAAGCTGAGAGTCTCATGCAATCTCTCGTTTCCGTCAGGTGTGGCTTTATGCAAACATCACACATTGTAGGAGCTGACAACACCATACTAGATGTGCAGGGCCTGAGAGTGTATCAGACTGGGAGGTGGCACTTTGTGCTGTGCCCATTCGTAATTAACTGGGACATTGTATATGGTTTAGAGCAGCACTGTTGAGGGCAATTCTGAATGAGTTCAAGCTTCAAGAATTCTCCAGGAGAGTTTTGGTTAAAGACTGAATGTTGTTACTCGACTAGAGCTATGTGTGAAGAATTCAGTATTTTTGCAGTCACATTTTGGAATTATTTTAGTTATTGGAAGAATGAATTTTAAAAATCTGGGCTGTTTTTTAGCATGGGGGCTTTGTTGAAAACAGGGTGGCTTTTAAGGCCATTATATGAGAAATGAATCTGTCAAATCTTGTGGACTTCAGGGAGGTCTGAGTATGAAGACAAAAGATGAAGGTTTTTGGTGCTCATCTTCATTCACAAGAGCAGACTGAGTCACAGCTAGGGCAGATTTTAGGGGGGAGGATGCTTGAGCTAAAGTAAGCCACTTGCTGCTGTGCTCATTAGCTTTCCAGCTCACTAAAGGAGTAGAATTACCAGTCCTTCTACCCGACTAAGCCACAGCCTTGCTCGCTGGCATTGGCGCATCCCAAAACTGTTGAGAATCCAAACCCATGGTTTGAGCATCCATCACACACAAACCCATGTAAGGGCCAAATAGGAATTTTACAGCCTGTTTAATTCCAACAGTGATTCAGAAAGAGCAGACCTTGCCTGAAGGCACAAGTATAGGGCTGCAAATGGAAGAGAGAGGTGCCTTTGGGCTGATTATTCTTGTAACTCTTCATGTAGCTCTGCCAGTTGTAGCTATTATATATGTTAATATAATTGTCTAATCATTTTTGAAAGCCAGTAAAGTTTTTCCCTACAGTGTTCCCTTCTTGCCCTGTGGTAATAAATTCTTCAGGCTGATTTTCATGCCACCTTTTAAAATTTATTTTTATAAAAGAATACCTATTACACCTAGTGCCTTCTTCTGGCATGGAGCAGGATAAATCCATTCATCCCAATTTTGCTTCACAATAACTCATTCATTACTTGACTTGCAGCCTGAAATTAATCAGCTTTTCTTCTATGCTTCCATCTTTTTCAGCTGTATATTCCTTTAATCCTTCTTTGTAACTTCAATGTATATTTGTCACTTTATCTCTTAAGCATTGGTTTGATTCGGTTGTCTAATCTTACAAGGTTCCTTGGTATTATTTAATTATACATTGGCTAACAAATCAGGTTTTCTGGGCTGCTGCTTCAAGAGTCTGCCTAATTCTTACTGTGGCTTTTGCGTGGATCATTATGAATCCTAGCCCAGGTAATGATGTGGTCCCTGGACTTCCACAGCTTCCTCATACCTGGTTCAGGCTGCTCCTTCCATTATTCCCTTCCTGTGCTTAAGACAAGGAGGAATTGTCTTGAATCATGTTTGTGAGACCCTGCCACCCTATGCAGGGTGGTGCAATGTCCAGCAGAAATAGCAGCCTTGAGATTGTCTCCTGTGTTCTCCCTTTACAGCATCCTCTAACAGTACACTGCAGTGTCAAGTAGCTGTGACTTGCCATGCTCTGGCCCAAACACTGATCCTCTGAGGAGCTGCTGTTTGATCACGGTTAGACTCTTAGAAAGGCTGTCTGAGTAGAAGATGTTTCTTTGCGAGTTGTTTTCACCCATTTTAAGGATGTCTGACTATTAGCATTGCCACAGTTATACCTGATGTAACTTTGCCAGCTACTTGGTCACTTGCACTGTTCAAGCATAAAATACAGAGCTGGAAGGGAATCTGATGAGAATTTGTCCCATAGTGGTTACAATCAATTTTCTTCTGTTATATATGAAGACATCAAAACAACATGAGGTTTAAAGAAATATGAAACATTAATTTGTTCTTTAGAACAGGAAGTATTCTTTTCCTGTAGACCTGATCAAGAGTCTTTTGCCCTTCATTTTGCCAAGAATAGACCATGTTTTCAGGGTCTGAGTCTAATTTCTGAATTACAAGAGCAAGAAAAAGAACTCCATTTTTAAAGTCTCAGCAGAAAAATAAAATAAGCATGTGTGCAAATGTGGGGGGCAGTGGTGTGTAAGCACATTGGCAGACAGGGATAGAAGCAAGAAGTGTGACTTGCTTCCATGAGACACGCTTGCAGTTTCATTGCAACATGGAGCCAGTGGACAGAGAAAGCAGAGGGGCCTTTCGCATCAATTACGCAGCTCATGGACTGTGTGTCTTGTAGCTTTTCTGTGAACTGATAGTGACCCCATGCAGTGCATTGTTCCTTTTCTCCTTTCCATCTGTTCAGTGTTTCAGCTTCTCAGATCACTAGAAGCCTGCTGTTGATTTTTAGATGTGTCCTAAGTTTGCCATAAATTTTACATAGTGACCTCATACTGCCAGAAAGCAGAACTGACACACCTTCACCCCAAAATATACTCTTAAATAAATGGTAGATGTTTGCAAATCATGACAGTTTATTTATAGCCCTCTGGGAATGCCTGAGTTGAAAGAGAATCACCACCACCTTGGTAGTTATTGATCCCTGTAAAGTAGATCTTTCTTTCGATGAGAGATTTCAGCCACTTTACTCTTTGTTCTCTATATTTTGGTATATGTTCATCTCTGTTTTGTTATATGCGTGGCAGCACCAAATAGTAACAGTTGTGTCTGTCTTTGCCCAGCATGTTGTGATTTCATTCGCAGGCAATGCAGTTCCTGTGTTAGATAAGACAGATTCTGTTCTGGCAATGGTACATCTGCCTGACATGCCCCATTGCTCCTGCAGTCTATGGCTGAATCCTCTTTGTCATTCCACTGTTTCTTTTTTCATTTCCATCTGTTTGTCGTTCCAGAGTTTCTTGAGTAATGGAGACACGGTGATTGCTTTTGAGATGTGTCATAAGCTCATCATAAGCATTTTCTTTCCTTTAGTAGCCCCCTTTTCCAGGCAATGCAGTTGGAGGATACAGTAAGGGGAACTGACAACTTATTCCAGCTGTTCAGCTGAAGCAAATGCCAGTGGCTCTTCTGCATGTTTCCCTGCTTGCTTTCCACATTTATTTTCTATTATTCTTGGCAAAAATAGGGAGGCCTCTTTTTTTAGCTACTGGAATTTAAGGGGAACCTCATTGCTTGATGTGTTAGACCAAGAGAGATTAGGGAGATGAGGAAAACAAGTGCTTTTACTTTAAAGGATTACTGATATAAAATCTAAGGCAAGAAACTTACTCCTGTTCTCAATTTTGCATGCTTCACTCTTTCTGTGTTCATTGAGGTAAGATTCATTACCATAGTTGTTAGCTGTGAAAAATTATATTCACTATGGAGTTAACTCATGTGGCTGGATTTAAAGTCCCAGCTTTATCTACTACTTCCTAATGTTTGCTTCCAGCTGTGATCAAGATCTTATAACGTAGGGCTCCAAGTGATTTGTAGAGGTCAGATAGAAATAAAATGCTGTCTTCTGGTATAGTGTCTTAAGATGCAGAGGGACGATACACATGCAAAAGGCACCTGCTTTCCACAGGAGTGTCGGGTGCTAGCTGTAGCCCTGAGGGGTCGGAGCACAACAGTGCTGTGACCAGACAAGGGTGGGATTCCTGCAGCCCCGGAGTGACGGCTGCTGGCCCCCTCACAGTGAAGAGCACCTCTCTCCTTCCTGCAAGTCTGCCTTGCAGTGAGTGGAGAGCTACAGGCTGAGGGAAGCATTTTCATCCTTGTACAAAGCCCTTCATGAGTGGCATTGCAGGGCGAGAAGTCTTTCACTGCTTTCTATTTCTCTCTCCCTTCCCTGCTGGTCTTTCATTTTTCTAGTCAGTTTTGTAGTTCTCAGCCTCTTTGAACCAAACAGAGTGAGCGTGAGATCTCGGTGAGATTTTGTTGCATTATTTTTCTCTCTCCCTGGAACGAAGGGCTATTGTTTCCTCCTAGAGAAGTGTAATCAATGCAGTGCCTGTAGGCCAGGTCACTGTTTGACCCTTTGCCTTGGTCACTGACCGAAATTTCATTCAAACACATTGGTAAATAGTGACACTTCTTATGTCTCTGAGATTTATGTAACAGACAGGGAAAGATTAGAATTGGAGATATCTCTTACTATTTTGGGGACCTGGGCTGCCAGCCAGTTTTACTTCTTGAGAAGCAAGTGTGTGGTTTTGTGAGTATGAAGGTGTGACTCCTTCTCTTCCTTGACATACTTTAAAACATGCACTGAGTGGTGATTTACATGAGGATGCACTGAGGCTCTGCTTGAGCTGACAGCACTTGGTGCACTTTAATCTTACATGTGGATAGAGGAAATGAGTTAATCTGCGGTTAAATATAGAGGTGGTGAAAGAGTTGGGAAGGGGAGGGGTTGACTCTAATCTCAGTTAGGTTGGGGTCAGTCGAGAGTAACCTCTGTATCTGGATGGTATTACTCTGGGGTAAGTCATATCTCACCTCTCTGGAGCTGACAGTATTAGCTAATGGAAAACGGCGACAAAGTGAGAATGTGCCCTGAGCTCTGGCATCACTGCAGTGTTGTTCTTTCTGATCACCATCTACATGTTGGTGACACCTTTTTTTTTTTCCTTTCAAGAGGTAATGAGTGAATTGTAGGGGTAAGCAAATGTGTGTTGCTGAAATTACATCTTAAGGTTCAAATCTGAGAGCAGATCAGTGTTTATCTACAAGCTTGGTTCTCTGTGATTGTTGCAAAGATGTACTGTGATCTTGTTCCTTTGTATGTTTGTTTTCTGTTTATTCCTGACCTCAGTTTTGAGCTGGGGATGTAGAAGAATTGAGAAACAGGGATGCCTGTTCTACAGATACCCACTTCTCTTCTCCCTTTGTGTGCAGATGTGCCCTTAAACTCTGTGTTAGTCTGAGAGCTGCCACTTCACCATTCTCTCCAGCTTTCCTGCATGCCTAAATGGGTATTTTTGGGGGGAAGCCTGAATTAACGGTTTGTATGTATTAGCTGGTTCTGGGCAGTTTTTCTGCAAAGTGCTGCTGAAATGCTGCCTGCTGGCAGAATGCTGCCCAAGCAGAAAGAGCCACACCTGAGCAAACAGGGGTGCTCTGCACCAGGCTGGCCCTGCTGTCTATGCCATGGAGGCGTATGCTGCCTGCACTGTGTTGGACAAGGGGTGAAATGGATTTTGCTGACTCATTTGGACAGGTAAAAGCAGTCTTTTGGGCATGGACCGAACAAACCTGAAAGAGGAATTTTGGCAGCAGCCTCTTCTGAAGAAGCAGCTCACGCTAATCTGTTATGTGGTGACAGTGTTTTCTCAACAGAGTTGAACTCAAGTAGTCCATGTAAGGAATTTGCATTTGGAGGTCACATACTATATAGGTCGTGTTTGTTGAGCACTGAGTGAAGAGAGCTACTGGTTTACATAAGCTCACTAAAATGAAAGGTCTGTCAGGCAAAAGAGTTTGTTTTTATATTGGAGACAATCTAAGCCAATCTTGAGAAATCAAGATCTACCCTGGAATATACTTCTGCCTCTTTTGTTGACTTCACTGAAAATGACATGCTTTAGCAGGATTTGGCCTTGCATGTAGATTAGTAACAGCATCAGTGTTGTCTTCAGTATTTCTGTTGGCCCAAAGCAATATTCTTTGAGTCATTCTAGTCCATAGGGACAGGCTGAACTCTGGCCATCTGTCCCTAAGCAGTCCATATTCAGAGTGTATTAGGCAGTTTGTTTTCTAAAATCTAATGAACTGTCCAAAACCCGAGTTTTGGACAGGTTATCAGTAAGTTAAATGGCTTATCAGTAAGTTTGATGATGATGATTATTATTACTTTTAGTTAGCAAAAATATTATCAGAATTTGATCTTTGCTGCACTAACTGAGGATGGCATTTTTGTTGTATTTGTTACTTATTATGCTAGAACTCTCATGATGGAGTGGCTCAGGTAAGAAATTTTCAAAAGATCTATTGATATCTCTTCTTAGCTGAATGACAAGCCTTACAGCTTCCAGAGTGGAAGAGCATAACTATATCTGAGACCAAGGACAAGCATCGACTTAGCAAACAGTTACTCAGGTTGAAGGCAGGGACCCTTGTCTTCCCTTCCACACTGCTTCTTGTTTCTTTACCAGTACTGATGGTTGGCTTCACTTGCAGCTTTGCCAGCTGAAGGGTGCATGTGAGCACTGTGATCAGCATCAAGAAAATAGATCAGCTTAATTTATCATCACTGGTTGTTCAGCTTAACTTGGTGGATTCAGCTTTCTGTGGATTATGAAGTGCTCACTTGGACACCTCTGCTACGAGCACTGCAGGGAGTTGTAACCTCCAGCAGGTGGGATGGTGACAAGCAGTTTTCATGAAAACGCTTTCCAAAGGTAGGTGTCAATTTTCAGCCTTAGAGGCAGTATAGACCATGAAAAGAGCATTGTGCTAGGAAAGCTGGAATTACAGTTTGTTCCTGGCACTGATTCTGGTGCGATCAGGTCAAATCGCTCCTCATCCACGCATCTTTTTCCCCTTCATGTGTCTTGTCCATTTAAATTCCTTGAAAAGGGGCTGCCTGTTCTTATGTGGACAATGGCAAAATAAAATATTTTTATCCTGCTAGTCTTACAGAGCTGCTTGAATTTGTTGTTTTCTAAATGGCCTTTAGATCTGAGTATTGTTTGTTGATCTTAGTTTCCAACTCTTTGCTTTTCCATTGCAAAGCTGGTCCCACACTGATGTGTTTATTATGTTTTCATTGCCATTGTACTTGCTTTGATTTTGCAGCTCAGTGCCCAAAGCACAGGGCGCTGTACAAACAACATGATGAAGTCAAGCAGGGTCAGCCTCTTTCTCTTTTTACCTTGAAAACAATGTGAAACTCCTGTGTTTCTTTTGCTTGGCACCTCCAGTTCTTGAGCTGGAGGCTGTGTGTGTGTGTGCTGCCCTCCTGTTGTGTTCAGGTGTGAGATCACTTGGAGAGTGTCTTCCATTGCTGCCTAAGGGGGTACTGGAAGCTCTGTCTGCTTGCTTGTGTGTGAGCTCTGGCTGTGAAGTGTGGAAAATTACTGCAAGGATAGCAGCATGCTGAGCTGATGTTTGTGTCTGCACTGGGTTAGTTGGGACTGGGTGCTGTTACCAGGGCTCATAAGTGTATTCATAGACTTGTCCTGCTGGATCATGCCTGGCCACTGTCTGCAACAAGAAATTTTCTCCTGTATCTCATCTCTCCTTTTTGCTTGTGGCAGCATTCCTTTCTCCATAGAAATGTGGTTTGACAGTGGCCTGTCTCCAACCCTTTTAAGGTCTGCCTGGCTGTTGATCTGAAAAAGGGAGGAGCAAGAGAGCTTGATTCTGCACTACCATAGTATTGTCAGCCAATGTATCAGTCCTTAGCATGGAACAAAACAGCCTCCAAAAACATCCGTAAAACTGTGGACCTTGTTACTTTCGTACTTTAGGCTCATCCCCATGGTGTTCCTGCTATTCCCTTCCCATGTCATTCTGAAAAGCCTCTTATACCAGATTTGGGTACCAGGACAGACTAAGGCTGTAGCTCATATGCGTCAGAACTACAGAATCTGCAGTTTGCTCTAAGACACAGTGATTTATTTGTCTCTAAACTCAAGATGTGTCTAGAGTTAGGGAAACCCTTAGTTATAAAAATTAAAGGAAAGAAAAAGAAGGATGAAAACTCTAAACTCTGCAGGGAAACCTCTTCATCAGCAGTGTGGTGAGATTTTGGCTAGGTATGGTTTTGTGGTGGTTTTTTATTTTCTTCTCTGTTTGCTTGATTTGCTCGCCTGCCGCATTCATTCAAAGTTTCCGTGTGGAAGTTGCTTTTTGTAGCTCACTGAGGAGCTCAGTTACCACTGGTGCCAGTTGCTGGCTTCTTGTGCAGGCAGAATTCAAGTACCTTCTGTATTATTAGAAACTCTTTCTTCAGGCTTTTCCTTTACGGTGGAAATCAAACTCTTAAAAACAGGTAAAGGCAAAACACGGCTGAGTACTAACAGAATTAAAATTAAAACATGTTGAAAACTACTTGGTGTTGTCCTTTCTCTCTGACACTCTCAGCTCCCTAATTATGCTGCCATTGACAGAAAGTGAAGTTTGTCTCTAACAGCAGTGGGTATAAAGTTTGTCTAAACTGAATCTTTCCATGAGTCTTGCATTGATTTTTCAGCAAAAATAGCTTCTTATGGTCCTTCAGGAGCTAAAGTGGGGCACATTTCCAAGGGGAAAGTTTGAATGCTTCAGTGTCACTTCTAGACTGGGGCACAGACCAGTCATAACCTCCTTCTGTATTCTCTTGTCTTGCTGAGCTCCCTGGCTATGTGCTGGGTTAGAGCCTTGCTTGTAACAATTCTCAGGACCAGAGAAGTTTCTGTCAGCTGCGTTTTGTGCCATTTGCTCTCTCCTCCCCCTCTCAATCTTGCTCTTAGTCCTTGTGATAACAGTTCTCTGCTTTGGGTGGCTTTTGGTAGTTGGGAGTCTGGCCAGCCTCAGCTTTTTGCCAACTCACAAGGACAAGACAGGTTGGGAAAGCAAACAAACTGCACTTAATGCCAGCAGGGCAGCTTCTTGTGTTGCAGGAAAACCAGGGCTTGACCTTGCCACTGGAATATTAACTCTCTCTTGGTGCATACTCTGGACATCTTTATGGGAAATTTTCTTTCCAGTACTAGCAATAAGCCTTTCAAATGTGTGTCCTTTCACTGATCCCTTTCTACTTTTTGGAGATGGAGAAGCTATTAGACCATCCTGGACAGAAAACTCTTAATTTGTTTCAGCTTGTGTTGTCCTAGGACTATTCTAGTTTTATTGAAAACTGTCCTGATTCCTCTAGGCTCATTGCTTGGGATCTTCATGGGTCTCGAATGAAGTCTTGAGGCTTGTAAAAACATCATATTATTGGGGCTCTGTAAGCGTGGTCTGAGATAGTTTCTATGCAAGGTCCTTGATACTCCTTATGAGTGCTTTTATCTCTGAGTGTCACCTTCTGCTTTCTCTGTGTCGTGTTTATACGCCGTGTGTACTGCCATGAGAATATCTTAACTGGTGAGGCTTACTGGCTGACAGGCTGGTTGTACAAGGCCCTTGGAGGTCATGGTCTTGCATTGCTTGTTGAAAGAAATGTGACTTCACTCCCCTCAAAGCTTGAATAAAACAGACATGAGGATTTGTTCAGTCATCCAGCATAGGCATCAAACTTTGCTAGTTGGTCTCCTCAACTTCTTAAAGTTGTTGAATACAGAGAAGTATGAAGAAGGTAGTGTAGAGAAACGTTGCATTGCCCTCTGGAAGAACCGCTCTCTCCACTCAGTACAGCAGGAGCTCAGGGTGACTGGCTGACGAGTTCAGCCTGATAAATGACATGATTAAAGATGAGGGGTGTCAATACTTACCTTATGAGTCAAGCTGTAAAGGCATCTCACTACAGCAGACTGCTGTTAATTTTATTGAGTGAATAAAGGTGCACGGCCATCTATCAAATCTATGTCAGGTGTTACCATTTAGACTTAATATTGGACTGGAGTTAAATAATTTCCTTTAGTAACCATCAATGCATGCAAAAAACCATTAATTTTTTCTGTTTGAATTCTGCCTCTATGTCTGTCCAGCTGTGCATCCTAACGAAGGAATTTGTCTGACAACAACCTAATGTGTATGTTTCTTAATATACGTACATACTGCCCTTCCTTTTGAGGGTTTTTGTTCCTCAGTGGGGAGTTACATTTCATGGCTGTTGTTACCCCTAGTTCCCAACCCAGGTTCTGTATCAGATGAGCCTATTCACACACCAGGGATAGCAGCATAGATGTGTGTTTACTTCTTTTTTTTGCATTTTGCAAACTAGTATACTAAATGAAGCTGAAATCAACAGAAATTTACGTTGGTAAACAGACTGTGGGTTGTAAGGAGGCGTGCATATTGGTGCTATTCAGCTTTCCTTGCTGCTTGAGGGGGAATCTCTAACAGAAAGGCAGGAAAACGGATGAGGTTTCAGCCTTCCCTGGAGACAACCGTAAATATTGGTTCTCACACAGAGGATGGTAGGATGCGGATCTGCGCAGACCGATGTTTATATTAACTATGCTACGCTTCCTGCATGCTAAGCAGAGGTAATTGTTTCATCTAAAAGTAGCATTATTTCTATGAATGACTTACTGCTTTGGTACAGCCCTCTCTGTAAACGTGTTGGACAGCAGGACTAATGGCACCAATAAGCATTTTCTTTCTCTTTGACTTTTGTAGGTATGAGCTGTTATGTAGCGGTTGCATGTGAAGAGAAGACAGAGTACAAGTTGTTGTCGGAAGATCCTGTCCTAGGCTGGGCTTGAAGAGTTCATCCAGCTGACTGGCGTGAGTAGCCTGAAAGGGAGGGGAAGGAGCACATCACTGAGAGACCTTATCCTGACTTGAGGCACCAAAATCTTATCCATCTCTATCACTTGCAGTGAAGGAGTTTTCATCCTAGCAGCAGTGTAGCTGGGTTGTGCAGCAGAAAGCTATATGGTGGCGAGAGTATCACTATATTACAGAGGCTTTTTTGGTATGTGAGCCAGTCAAAAGTTCCAGTTCTTGAAAAGTTAAGCTCCAAATCACTTTTGTGGTGATTTGTGGATGCATTAGATAAAACATAGTAGTCCCAGAACGGATTAAATTCACCTTTGCCACTGTCACATGTGTTCTTATCTGTGTTTGTGACATGACGTTTACTATCTGCATTTGTTACATCCTCCTTGTTTATTATCTGCATTTGTGACATCCTTTTCTGTTTATTTTGATGCTAGTGCCAGTAAATATTCTGTGCCTTGTTCTAGGTCAGAAATAGATGGAGGTAGTGGGATTTTGGAATTTCCCCTTAGGATGACTCTTCTAGGGAGCCTGTTTGTGATCAGGAAGGCAAAGGTCAAAACAGCTGTTACCAAAGACTGAATTTCTGGCTTTACAGAAATGCCACATACAATTCTTTTCGGCTACTTCTTTCTTTGTTTCTAAAAAGGCTTAAAGCATCAGGGGAGAATTCTATGCTCTCTTTCCCCTTCCATTTTCTCTGCTGTAGTGGTCTCAGATTGCAGCTTCGTAAATGATTATCTCAAGTCCTTTCCCATATAACACTGTACCTGGTGTTTGTCTCTATGCCAGTCACATCCGTGCTGACATCATGATTCTCAAGGGTTGCTTATGTCTATCTCCTTTGGGGATACACAACCCTTCCAATGAGGCTCCATCAGCCTCTTGCATGCTGAACATGCAGAGCCTTTTGTTAGCCTGATGGTGCTGTCTTTCATGAATTAGTTCTCTCTAAGGAATTAAAGTTCAAGCTGTTGGAGAGGAAGCTGGAGAAACTTTTGGGATGTATCAAGCCAAATTTTATGTCGTTCTGCTACTACTGCCTTATAAGCAAAATCACGTTGACCCCACTTTTGAGCTGGCACAATGAGCTGTTTTACACCCCGCCTGAATATGATCCTGTACTTTGGCTGCAAAAGGGACAGAAGCTCCCTTCCCTCAGTTTGTCTGCTTTAGAGGGAAGAGAATGTGATACTTGGTTCTCTTCCAGGCAGAAAGATGCAGTCAGGCATTGATCTGGAAAAGGAGCATCTCCAAGAAGCCTCTATTCTCAGAGACATGCCTAGGAGTCACTGTGCCGCATGCTTGTGCTGTGGCTGACCTATGTCATCAGCCAAGTGATGACATCTGCATTTCTTTCTTCCCTTATTCTTGATGCCCGGTCAGTTCTACTGGCTGTCATGTGGCATCAAGGCACGGCACATCTGTTCTTCAGGGAGTTCATAGCATTGAGTACCAGGCCCTGAATAGCCCATAAAGGAATTTGGAGGAGAACAACTTACTCTTTAGCCTCTATTCCATCTTAGGTGGAGCCCTAAATGGCCCTTTTTACATTACCTTTTTTATATGAGAGAAAAATGCATACTACATCAATGCAATATGTATTGATCTGAAATGCATACTGTAGGTCAGCTACTTCCTTCAGACTTTTAGTCCAGACATCTGTCACTTGCTGGAAACAAAACAGTTCCAGGCCTGTCAAGATGGACCAAAGGCACAGAAGGGGAAGGAAAATATCTTGTCAGTGCACCAGGAAACAAAGTTAATCTGTGAAAGCACAATGGGTATATATTGACTGAATCTTTTGCTATCATAGGTGGAGTCAAAGCAAAGAAATGCTACAGTAGGTCCAAGGCTCAGTAATTGAGAAAAAGTGCCCTTAGTGTACACGCAGAACTGTTGGAGAGTTGCTTAAGAGTTTATATTCTTACTGATGGCCAAATTTCCCAGAGTCTGCTGGTCAATAGCTGATGCTTTATTCAGTTCTGGAATTTGTTGCTTCAGGTGAATGCTGAAGGTTACTCACACAGGCTGCTGTAAGGTGTAACAAGTCTTCTTTCACAACTTTCCCTTGGGTCAGAGCAGAATGTCTGCTAGAGGAAGGTGTTGCCCAGAATGTAATTTTGGTTCCAGCTGGTTGGTCACACCACCTCCACACTGGCTCTGCTCATCTGAAACTGTAAAAGAGGTTTAAATGATGCAGCACTGTGCCAGAAACCAGAGTAGTAACAGTGAGAGTGAGTTTAAAGAAGGCAGGAAAATGGAGTTTTCATTTTTTCCGTTGAATTTTTTGGGAACAGATGGAGAGTCGATGAGGCAGAGATTCTGGAAGGCACAGTGTGTTTCAAACGTTTTCCGTAATGTCTTCCCAATCTGCTCATACATTCATAGCTCCTGCCTGTTTGGCACAGGGAAGTTAGTTTAGGATGTGAAAATTTCAACACCCCCGGGCTTCCAGAGGTGGATGTTCCCCAAGGCCTGTTTAGCTGTGGTTTTTGGGCTATGGAACTTTTGATGCAAAGAGTCGTGGGAGCAGCTCATGGCCTGATGGGCAATGTCTTTGTTTACTTCATTCCAAGTCACTGAAATGAAGGATCTGGTCTTTCTGGACAGAGACAATGACCCGGGAGCATCTTAACTGAGCACTGTACTGATCCTATTAGGGTCAGTCCTGCCTCTTCTAAACGGCCAGTGTGTTTTCTTTGGGGTTTTGTTTTTTGGTTTTTTGGGGGTTTTTTTGGTTTTTTTTGTTTGGTTTTTTTTTTTTTTAAATCTGGTTAGAGGCCAAGAAGAATCTAATCAGAGCCCAGCAGTGCACTGAGCAGTAGTCATTATCATTACTTAGTCATCCAGTTGCTGTTCCTTTGCTCTGACAAGAAATGTTTGTGTGGTGGGAGCGGGGGAATGAGGGAAGATCAGCTTTTCTCTTCTTCTCTTGGAGAGTTCAAGCACTTTTCCTCTTAATACACCTGTACCAAAGTGTTGTCCTTTGAAGACAGATTTAAAGTAAGTAAGGCCTTTAAAACTCTGCGACAGTCACAGTTTACGGGAGAAAAATCAAAAAGAAGGGGGAATTTAAACTGTCATTAACTCCTAAAGGAAATGACTTTCGGCTGTGAACTGTGAAATATGATTACTCTCTTGTTAGCTTTCATAGTTACAAATGTAATTGGTTAATAATTCCAGCCAGCTGGCCAAGTTAAAATGCAAATTTCTCCTCAGCCTGGTGTTTTGGGCTGGATTTTTGCTTATTAATTACATACGCAGCAAATACATTGGACAGAACTGCTGGGACTTAGTTTCCAAGAACACCCAGGCTTGTCTACTGGAAGACATGTTGCTTCTCTTGGCTCTGTAGTTCTGTTCCTGGAGAACAGAAGATCAGCTGTGCGTAGCCTGATTTGATAATCATTTGTCTTTAGCACTTAGGGTGCAGGGAAAAGCATTACAGGAATATACTGAGATGGAGAGAGTGCAGTTTGAATTTTCTTTGTTGCTTCTACACGTTTCCTTCTTTACTGCTCTCCTCTATCTCCTTTTTTTACCCTCAGCAGCTTAGCATATCACTGTAATTGGAAGAGGCAGTAAACTCAGGTGCTGGCACAGAGATTATGCTAATATCTGGGTATTTTGGGTCTAAAGAAAAATGAGAGAATTTTACAAAAGTCAGCTTCCATCCATGTCATATAGGAGGTGATTTTTGTCCTGACGGTCCCTTAAGGTAAATTTAAGTTCTACAGCACAAAGGTTAAGAGTAGTGGTAAACAGCTGGTACCTTTACAGAAGCTGTTAATATTGATTGGGGTGTATTCTGTTACCTTCACGGTCAGCAGTGCCTTTCATTGACCGAGGTGCTGGTTGACTCAGTAGGCTTGGCTCTGGCCTAAACTAAATTTATGAAGTGCCTTTGATCTTTTGTAGTAGAGGAACAAAGCCTGAGTTCTCCTGCCACAGGCAATCCAGTGATCATTGAGTGTAATCCTGGTGTCCCACACCCCAGTTTGGCACATATGCCAAAAATCCCAGCATGCAAGTTTTGCTTCCGTTTTTCTGAGTCTAAGTAGCAGCACAGGATACAAAAGGCTGGAGATGCTTATGTGTAGGTGAGGATGCATGCTTTGTCAGTTGCGTTCTGTAACTGCCATTAATTTCCTTACGACTTTCCTTAGAGTAAACATAACTGAGCCCCAAGTTTTTCCCTATAGTGTTGCAGTTAGCAGGTCCTGAATTCCACAATATTGCTTGGACCAGGGCCAGCAGCTTCAAGGTAGAGGAGCAAGGTTATACTTTCTTTTATGCCTGGGATTTAAAATAGGTCAGCAGATCAGTAGGAGCTGGAAAAAAGTGCTACTCAGAGGTGCCTGCTAAACAGCTGATCACTCCCAGCTTGTGCTGGTGTAAGATAGTCTGTCCAGATCCCGTAGAGTTCTGCAGTCAGAAGACAAAAGCAGCAGGTGCCATGCCCCTCACACTGAAGTTCCCCTTAAGATGCTGTAGACCCTGAGTGCAGGTAAACTGTGATCCTACCAGGCTGTTTTAAATGAGGGATCATTTCATTCTGTTTTAAATGAGGGATCACCAGTCTCCAGTACAGGCCTTATTTTCAACAGCCAAAAGGGACACCAGGACAGTTCTTCAGTCTTCAGCAAGGAAGACAAATTCTGCATTTGCTTTTCTTAGCCATTTGAGAAAATTTTCTAGCACTTTGTCTTGTGTTCTGTGCTCTTCTCTCTGAGCAGGTTATGTGCTTTCACTGGATTAATACATACCTTATTGTTACAAGTACCTCTTGCTGGCCCTTAACTTCTGTCCTGAAGAGTTGCTCCTACTGACAGATTGTGCCTATCTAGAGCTCTTAAAGGGCCTGTATACGTCTTTCAAGGAATTTTGCTCAGTCTCTGGTGACAGTCTGAACCCCTCATGCCACGCAGACTCAGCTGGAAGTGCTTCCCTTGTGCAGTTGGAGGGAGCAGCCTGGCAGGTTGTAGGGGCTGCTGATGGCAGTATTTCGTTCTGTGGTGGTGCTGCTTCCCGTGGATTTCAGCTGGGCAGGACTGAGCTGCAGAATTCAGGCTCAGGTCAAGGGGAGCCGGGTGCTGAGAGCTTTGGGGCAAGGTAGGGCTCATCTTTTATAGGAGGGAGGGTGCTGTAAAACTATCCTAACCAGAACCTGGGTGGCTGTTTTGTAACAAAGCAGGAGCTCCAGCCCAGCAGGATGAGGATGTTGGGTGAATGAGTTTGTGCTCATTGACGGTACTGGGTGGAACTTTGGCAGCAACGTGTTATTTTGGCTGAGTTTTGTTTTGCAATTCAAACCCTGGAACTGAACTAAAAGCACTAGCATGATGTGAGTTTGCTTGCCTTCCTCCTCCATCTGCAGAATGAAGTAACTTCACTTTTGTTTAGCATTTCCCAGATCTATCAAAAGTCCCTCCTTTTCTAAACTGCATGTCACAGCACCTCTGCATTCTTCTGGTAGCTGGAAAGTCTCGTCCCATAGCATATTGGGGTGGTGTAAAAGAACTAGCATAGCTGTGTGACATTTATCAAAATATAAAAACTGTATGGATTGTGCAACAAAACTTTTCAGGATAGCTTCTAACTGGGAAAATTATTCCCTCCAGTGAAAGCAGGTTTGTCCGGTGGCTACTAGAGCAGGCGTCCAGAACATCCTAGAACTGTCATCTGCTTCTGTTATGCCAAAGATTTCCTTTGTTGAGAAAATTAATTTGTTCCTCTTGCTATTTCCTTCAGCCACCATGGTGAAGTTATCTTTCAGAAAGACATGGCATTATGGGGAAAAACACAGCAGAGATTGTGCAGCAGTGGATGCCAGGAAAATTGCAGTGCACAGTACACTAGTATAGTAGGTTGATGGTAAAACAGCAACACTTCATAAAGCTTTTTATCCTGCACTCAAGGTTGACTTTAGAAACAACCCAGCTTCTGTGGCCCTGCAGCCTGGCAAAGCTTGCTGCTCTTCACTCAAGTGGAAATCTCTGAAAATTCAGTCTTCCGTTCAAGTGGTGTTCTGTAGCAGAAACTCCTCCCTCCTTGCCAAGCTGTTTGAAGGTCCTCTAAGCTGGTTTCTGCAAAGACCAGAAATGTTTCAGACCCCATCTTGACTTGACCATCCTAACTTTGGACCTGAGCCGACTTCTGGATCCTTCCTTACTTTGCCTCTGCTTAGGTGCCATGCTTTCATTCACTAACTGTTCTTTTTACAGTATGTTTTTATTAATCACAGTCATTTTTATTACCTGAAGACAAACTGTCAGGGGCTTGTTTATAAACCCCTGCTACACAGCAAATAGGGCTTCCAACTGACATGCTCTCATGTGGTCCAGGCTCCAAAACAGACTTGAAGGAGATCAAGGAGGTTGTCTTTGGGTTGTGAGGATATCTCCTGTTGCATGCTGTGTAAACTGTGTTTCATATTGTGTAAATAAGTATGTTTCAAGTAATTGGAGCTGGTGATGACTGCACAGCTTACTTTGGGCAGTGTGGGGGGTTTTGTTGGCTTTTCTGGTTTGTTTTTGAGAGCCACATGGGGTTAGGGTTTTTGGTTGATTGCTTTGCATTTTTTTTGTAACAAGGAGAGTAGGATCTGACCACTAAAAACATACTGGTTTCCATCATCCTTTATTCTGACTGTTGATAGGTCTGAAATGACCCTCTTCTTCCTCCACCCAAACCAAACACCCCTCAAATGTAAAGGGACTAGAATCTAAACCTAGATCCAAGTCTGAATTTTGCTGATAGTGTTTGATATCTGCCGTGGTACATGAAATCAAAAGCCCAGGTACAAGCTCCCCAACATTAGTGTTTGGGATGTGGTAGTAAATGTGGGCTCCAGAGCCCTTTGTTTACTCTAATTAGAACTACCAGTGCCATGTTCACTCTGAGGTTTTGGATTGGTCTTAAGTGTAGTAAAATAGAGGAACATTTTCCAGCCTTTTCTGGCCCCTTAGCCAACATACCAAGTCAGAGTTGTGCCTATTTTGGTTTACAATTAAATGCTTCATTTGGTGGGAGGTCAGTATTGGGATGCTAAAGGATGTATAGGGGAGGAAAAAGGAGAGCTTGTGTTTCTCACCGAACCTCAGTCAACATTTGACAGAGCATCAGTATGGGTTTATATGTATAGATATTTTATATGTGTGTGTGTATTGGAGACCTTTGTTCTGTGTCCTTTGCTAACATTTTGCTGGAAGAATCAGTAGTGTGAGCTTTGACCCACAAAGTCAACTTTGCTCTATGCCCTTCTGCAATCAGCAACTCTTGCCATCTGTGTTGCTTTCTAGGTCTCATTTGAATGCTGAGATGTTTGTCTTGCAGTATTTTTCAGTACATTTTATCAGTCTGTAAGTTTGGCAGCAGAGCAGTGCCTGTTCATGCGTATTTGAGGAATCAAAATCCAGAGACAGGCGGCAAATAGAGACACACTGGCGTGTCAGTCATGAAAGCCAGTGCTGGTGACAAAGGATAGTACCGAGAGACTTGGGGGCCTCCTTCTAATTATTTCCACTATTCAACTACCATTTGGTCTTGCATGAGCCAACCTCCAAGGTCTGAGTTGAGGAAGTCTTGGTCCAAGTTGGTTGTGTTGTAGACATTGGCTGTGGATGGAAGGGTGATTCTGTGCTGGAATTTGCCTTCGTCGCCATCAGGCTGCCCAAGCCTGAGGATGTGTGTGTGTGTATACCCTTGCTCTCCTAAAAGCTGGCACTGCCTCCACTCCAGGGCAAGTTTCAGGTTGCCTGAAGGGAAGCCAAGCCACACTGTGGTGGGGACATTCCCCTCTAGGGACACCTAGTACAGCTGATGGCTCAGAAGCTTCTTTGATGCCTGTTACGATGCTCATGGAGTGGGCATGTAATATGTAATAGCTGTACAAGCAGTTAGTTTCCTCTTATGTCATGTCAGGTATTTATGCTACAAATCTCAACTGCCACGAGCAGAAACTTTAGCTGCCCCTTCAGCTCCTAACCATTGAAATAGGATCTGCCATGTCCAGTGCTAATGAAAATTTTCCTTCCTTGACGAGTAGATGCTGCCTGATTTAGAAAAAACAGAAAAGTGCTTTTTCAAGTACTTTCCCTGTAATTTAACATCTCTTCAAGGTCTTTCTGTCACTTCTCTTCTCAAGTGCATCCCGTACTAATGCTACCCTGGAGTGTCACTGCCAACCTTTTTCTCTTTCTTTTCCTCAGCTCCAGAGCTGCAGGAAGAGACAGTGTCCTTCGTGATGACAGTGGCAGGGGAGTGACAGGCAGGCTGGGTGGGGGTGGCTGTTGATGAGCAAGCCTAGTGACAGGATGGGGTGACTAAGAACCAGCTGGCTAATTAAAGCACAGCAGTAGGAGGAGCGAAGTATTTAAGGGTGCCAGAGAGAAAAGAGATGCCTCCACAAATTTCTTGTTACACTTCAGTAGCCAAGTGACTGGGCAACACAGTGAAAGGTTTTCTTAACTCTTTCATTCCTCTCATGGAGTGAAATCAAGAGACTAAGAAAATGGCTCCACTGACTGAAAAGCCTGAATCGAGGTAAGGACACCAGTATGGTTTTTAGTCACAGTTAGTCACATCTACCTCTGCTAGAGCTGCTGTGAGCTGAATTCCCAGGACTTTATATGACTCTGGTATATGCTAATATACACTGAGTGGGTAGGTCTGGTGGGGCAGTGCACACTGATTTTCAGAACTGCTTTCATTTGGGTAGGTATTTCCAGTTGCTGATTGAAAAGATGCAATGTCAAGGTAGTCATTACATGGGTTTGTATTCTCATTAAGGGAAATGGGCATGTCCTTGCCTCCTTACCCTAGTGACTGGATCTTTCTCCTAATTATTTTTATGGGAAGGGGAGATTGAAAGGAGTTCCTGAATGCTGATTCTGAGGCAGTTACTAAGAGGAAAGTGAAGAGAATGGATGTGGAATTCTCAGCAATATATGAATTTGTCACCTGAGGCTGGAGGAGTCAGAGGGAAGTGAAGATGAGGCTTCTGGAATGTAACTTTCTGCTGTTTCTGGAGACACTTGGAATGTCAGACTGTTGCTTCACCCATCAGTTTGGTTTTCTGCGAGTGTTTTCAGTAGTGAGTAGAGAAGCAGTCACTGTGTATTTCCTTCTAGCATGTAGGTGACTCTAGAGGTAGCACAGTCCAGCAGGACTAGCAAGCCAGCACTCCAGCATGAATTCCCTGGCAAGCACAAGTTTGCAGTCTGGCCTGGGATGTGTGACAGTGGCCAGCCTTCTGAGTTTTGCTGAGACCATTTTGTGTCTGATATCCAGGCAAATGAATCAATCCCCTAGCAATATTTCTAGCATAGCAATGGTTCCAGGTTGGCAAAGGCTAAAGAAAATGATCCTGTCTCATTTCAGCTTGCTTTCAACTGGGCTTGTCAGAGGTGTGCTGGAAGTATTGTATGCCTGGCTCCCCATGTGCTTTGGTTAGACTTAGCTTTATGTCATTCTCTGGAGGTTGTTGCAGTTGTGTGTAAATGAGACCAACTCTCAAACTGATTTTTCTTATTCTGAAACTATAAAAAGCAACTTCTAAGACTGATACCTGTAAGGCCCTGTTACACTAAGCCAGATCAGCTGGTTTTGGATGTTGCATAGGATAGAGGCCCAAATCTTCCATCTCTGTATAAAATAAGACTGTCGCTTATATGTCTTGAAAAGTATTAGCTGTTGCTTAGTGAATGTTTGTACAGAGCTTCAGAACAGCTAATCCTAGAAGAGGTCATAATTAAAAATTAGCATTTGGTGTGGTTGCCATAGTGAGCTCTCATTCAGGCCTGTGCAATTCCTCTGCCTTACACAACTGGGAATCTCAGGATGTGTCTGGGTTGGTATAAGGTGGTCTGTAGCATTAAAGTATCTAAAGTATCTGGTTTATATGTCAAAGGTGTATCAGAGTCTTCTCTCTACCCTACTTTTTGTGAAATGTTTGTAAACTGGACTTGAACTTTGAGGCACTAGTCATTCTCTAATTAGTATTTCTGCTTAATGCCACTTCCTCTCATTTACTATACTTTACTGTTTGAGAGTGTGTGATGGAAGTGAAGACAGCCTTTGTAGTCTTTGTTATACAAAATCATGCAGGAGAAGCTGCTGGATGTTGTTTAGATGATCTAATTGATTTGTATTTATAGAATGCCATTCACTGTAGTAAATGCAATGCAGTGTTTGTGTCCCTCAGTCCTGCAGTCAGCTGAATGGATTCATTGTTATACATAATTAGGGCTTCTGGAATTTGGGTCTGTTTATTTACAGCAATTGTTCTGCGAGGTACAAGTGGCCCCATATCAGAGGTGTACAGAGAGTTAGGTGCAGTACCCAGAGCACCCCAGCTGCACAGCTCTTACGAGTAGTCTCACAACAGCTTGAACTCAATGAATCCTCCATTTCTTCCAGCTGAAGTGTAAAACCAGCATCCTCTTGGCTAGGTGTGGTCGTTGCAGATTGAAAGATTTTCCTTTTGCAACAGAGGTAAATTGGGTGTCATGGAACTAATTACCCCTTACCTGTAAATAAATTCCAGTTCCAGTAGTTGTGTGCTCCTTGCTCCAGTTTCTGTGTGAATCTCAGTTAAGTGTCCTGAACAGTCCAAGGCTGTGGTATGCTGTTAAGTCATTTACAGCCTTCCCTGGAGCTGGCAGCCTGAGAGCTGTGCCCGGTGAGCTCCCTTTTATAGGATATAAATCGGCTTGTTTGTAAAGTTCTTCCATCTATGAGGCATGATCATACATATTGCAGATAAATCTGAGCAGAAATCTCAACTTCTGCTGCTGTCACATGCTGTGCTTTGTGTCTTCTGCTAAGATGGATATGAGATTTTATTTAAAATATCCTGAAAATTTTTGTTTTTCTTTCTGGAGTTTCAAAATGTTCATACGAGTTGCTTGGGCGTATGGGTGTGGCAGAAAGGCATTTGTTTCTTTAGCTGACACCCATGATACATGGGCCAGGGCTACTGTCACCATATCTCAGCCATCAAATACTAAAGACAGAGGGCAGTCATGACAGACTCAGGAGGAAGTCAAAGCCCAGTTACAATGTATTTAGAGTTTAGTGTCAGGAGAAGAAATGTTTTTGACTGTAAGGCAGGGATGTGAGCAGTTACTTATCCGGAGGGAACCGGTGGCACACTGCGTGTCAAGTCTGCTCTGAGCCAAATAACCTTCTGGATGGCCGTTTTTCAAGCCCTGAGTCTGCAGCAGAGCAGGAGGTTGATGGCTCAAGCAGGAGCCACCTTTCATCCCCACAGTCCTCCAGGTATAAGTCAGTGTTGCTTAATGAAGGTTTAGTGGCTGGTGTGAAATTATTCCAGTCTATTTCTTTGCCAGGAGGTTCCTGTAGACATCAAATCACTATCTGAACTAGCACTAATCGTGGAATTCGTTTTAGTATACAGGTCAGAGTTAGAATGGACAAAAGAGCTGATTTACCTTTTAAACCTTGCTGTTCAGCTGTTGGGCATGTCAGCTGTAGGTTTTGCTCACTGGCTTTGTGACATTAAATGGAGTTTAGACTTTGGCCTGCTGACCTTTTAAAGTCTTCCACTATTTGCCAGATTTTAATGAGATGGGTGATGACATGCTGGCCAATTTCTTTGGAAATGCTTGTTTACAGGCTTGGAAAAGGAAGACTCAGAGGTGCAATTGCTTTCTAAAAATGCATGAATAGGGGTAAGTGCAAGGAGGAAGAGCTGCTTAAACAGAAAAATTGTGTTGGTGCAAAACAATTTAGCTGTAGCTGTTCATGAATTTAATTTAGGTTGCAAATGAGAAACAGCATTTATGCCATAAGAGGAATGAGTTCTGGAGCAGGCTTCCAGGAAGAGCAGTGGAGGTGGGAAACCTTAGCAGTTTTAAGCTGGAATGTGAAGTGTTCTTGCACAGGATTGTATGACACAGTTGCCTGCAATAGCATGGGAGTAGGCTGGATGACCCAGGAGATTCTTTTCTGCCCCCTGCTCCACAAGTGATGACCTTGAACTGAGTTAACTCAGGTTGCAGTAAACTTTGTTTACTCTGAAGTTAATGACTAAGATGACTTAGTTCAAAAGCATCTCTGAGTGGCATTCTTAAAGCCACATCTCCTAGTTTACATTTCCTATTTAACTTTTATTATTAAGAGAGGCACATTCCTTGTATATTGCATGAAAACTGGCACCTATGCCCCAGATAACTTAATTTTGCCCATTATGAAGGCAACAGATGCACACTATATTTAATGGAAAAAAAGGAAGCAGTACTGTGTTTGAAATGTGCTGTGTTTGTTTATTGTAACAGCTGTAAGTTCAATTATTTATAAGAACACCTTATCCAAGCTGGTGTGTAATGATGCCATTTGTTTCCTTTAGTGAGATTTCAGTACTCTCTCTCTCAGCTGTCTTAGCACTTGCCGAAGAGTGCGTGGAGGCTGTTGTCTTGTACAGAATTGGTGTGATTATTCTGTGTGCACTACTTGCTTAATCATAGTCTTTTCATGACGTTTATTCTTAGGAGCATAATGCCTTCTGAAGGAATGACAGGATGTTCTTTAACCCTTAAAATAAAAATGACAGACAATGTATTTCAGTATTCCAGAATAAAAGAATAATGATAGTTGAAGAGAGAGCTGATTGCCTGGGTTAACCTGGACTGCCTGCTCTGTTCTAGTTAATTTTTTTTCTTGTCACGTTTTATGTGATGCAAGGTGAGAAGTGCACAGGAGATGTGTTTTCCAGCAAGTTCCTTTAAGGAGAGGAACCTGCTGGTGGGAGGCACTGACTGCAGTGCAGCTCTTTGCCCACTTTCCAGATTTGGGACTCCACATTGCTGTCATGTCTCACTGAGCAGAATATTTGGGTCAGGGACACTGATGGCATTGTGAGAAAGGGTTTGAGCCAGGGTGAAACAAATCGGTGCTGTGTAAGACCTGACCAGGTGAAAATTTAAGTTTTGTGATTGCTAATCATCCTTTCAGTCTGAAAGCTTACCATTTTTCTGAAAGCCTCCACACCTACTTTATACTAATATAAATAAGAATTTGATTTTTCATTTAAATGCAGCCACAAAACAATTAAAGCTCTTGTATATAGAGAGAAAACTTTGAAAATGTGTAAAACTTGAAACTGAGAAAATAAAAGACGAGTCTACATATCAGGAATATAAGGGACCAGCACAATAAGTTTTGAATGTTCATCTCATGTCTAACAATTGTTTTAAAATCCTATGCGAGTCACTGGAGCAGTCAGTAATAACAAGGGAAGAAAGGAAAGGAAGTTACTTTTCCCCACATTCACGTTAGACCACCAAAAATAACCACTGCCTACGACTCTTAGCTGAGATACCAGTGACTTAAGAGTATGTGTCCTTGCTCAGAACTATTAATGAGCAGTTTGTTACCCACTGCCTTTGTAGGGGGAGTATTCAAACCTTTAGAGCATGTGAGATAATCCAGACAGGCTGTACAGAAGTAGTTGCCACTTATCTGCATTCCTCCTAAATAGGCTTCTGAATGCAACGCTCCCTTTTCCACACCAAGTAGGGAAGGGACTGCAACCTTGGAGAAATGTGCTGGGGGTGAAAGGGAGGAAGGAAATTTAAACATCCGTCTAGAGGTAGGACTGAACTGACAAGGAATTGGTGGATGTTACATATGGACATCGGCATGTTCAGGGTTACAGCTGCTGGCTTATGCCCTGAGGTATTCATTACCTTCCATTGTGTTTTGCATGTGTGCAGCTTTGAAGCCTTTGTTGCTATGTCTGTCACATTTCAGGAAAGGCACTAATTCCAGGCTGGCAAGGACACACTGGTTAGCTGGTTGGAGCAGGGAGCTGGAAGGAGACACATGGGTGTTTTGCTTTGGAGTACTTTTTCTAGTCTTCTTCTTTTTTTCCTTTGCCTGATCTGGCAATAGGGAGTATCTGTTTTTAATACTCATTCTTGCTTCCCTTTGAAACACTTGCTTCTGAAGTACTGCTGTGCATACTGTGTGTGTCTACAGGAATAGCTTGGCCATGTCTACAGAAAGTTCTTGAGGGGAACTGGGAGCAGCAAATAATTCCAGACCCACCTGTTTCCAGGGACAGCCTGTCTGCCCAACTTGGCAGGGACTAATCTGTCTAAGGATGTACCATCCAAACGTTCATAGCACACTGGAAGCATGTACCTTCCCAGCTTACAGGGCAATACTTTGCTCCACTGGCACTGTGGAGCCAGATGTGTTATCTGGCTGGACCATCCAGCTGATCCCAAGAGCAGCCTTAGGACTGAGATAGGCCTGACATGACTTCAGTGTGTGGTTTGGGTCAAGTATATGAAAGACAGGTAGAATAGCTCTGTCTGATGCAATAAGTTGCCAAAGCATGTTCTCAACCCCAAACATACACCATAATTTCATCGATCTAAACCAGAGTTATTTCTACTTGCATGCAGCAGATCTGTGTGCAGATTCTCAGCTGATCAAAATCAACTTTTAAATGGAGTTTCTGGAGTTAGACCAACACAGGGGCTCAGGATTGGTTACTCTCCCCCTGAGCATGCTGAATCCATTCTGTGTATGGGAGCTTGCACTAAACACGAGTTTGAGTGCTTGAAGGAAGCTGATTAGTTTCACAGTAAGTGAACACTGGATGCTTGTTATTTTAATTGAATTCCATAATCGCTAGTAAGTGTGGGGATGTGTAATTTTTCCAGATCCAATCTAGATCTAATGGGTTTGTACACATCTTCTATTTAATTTTAGCAATCTTCTTTAATTATCACTTTCTTTTTATCCACAAAACACTTTCTAGTAATTTGATCTATTAATGCTAAATAATTATGCTTCTTTTTGTGTGAATTCTTTCCTAAATGCTTTTCTTAAAGCAGTGACGGTCAGTGTGTCACACTGTAAGCAATGTCAAGACTTGAATCAAAAGACGTCACTGAAATGAGAGTTTTATGGCGGTTGTGAGGTCGCTGTTTCCAAACAAATGAGACTGTTTAGAAAGGGTGAAGCATGTGGTCACGAGTTTAATTGCTCAGATACTGCCGTTGTGGAATGGGATGTGTTGCTCTGGCACTGCAGCAGCAGTGGACCATGCCTTTGCCCAGACATTACTGCCAGTAAATCCTCTTTCCTCTCCTGAAAAGGTAATACACTGAATTATTTTTTCCCACTCCTTTTTAATCTTGCATACCAGAGGAAAGCATTGCAACCTCTTGGGGATGCTTGGAGTGGAAGAAATTTAGTACTGACTTGCATGAGGCCCATGGAAAGGGCCAGTGCTGAGTTAAAACATCTGGGATCAGCAACCTCCTCAGCTTCAGAGAGAGGCTGATCCTAAAGCTGAGTTGAGATTTACTACAGTATTGCCCCTTCTTGTGGTTTTCTCCTGGCCCTGTGGAGGGACTGGTATTTATCCCAGTGAGTTTAACATATAACATTTTTCTGTGTGTAGAAGAGCATGATATTGCTACAAATCTCCTTAAACTGGATAACATATAATTCTAGACTATTTCTTTCTGATTTGCTTGAACTAAGGCATCTTTCTGGAATGGAAACGTATGGTGATCAGAAAGACCATTATTACTAAGTACGTTTGTCTACATTTTTGGGCTGTGTCAACCATTACTATTTCAAGGACTCACTTCTAATATGAAAGGGTAGAAACAAAAAGCAGATACTGTATGGGCAGGCAAAATTGGGCAGCAAACCTTAAATTGGACTCAGTTTTTGTTATTGACTGGTTTTATACTGCACTCCCTGCTTTACATTGAGTGCTTGAAGGAAGCAAGCATTTTACTGTATTTACATGTATTTTACTGGGATCAGCTTGGAGTTAGGCTGAATCCTGCTGAGTCTTCACGAACTCCCAGTGTATATCTTATGTGGGTATTTTAGTGAAGAAAATATTTAAATAATTAAATGTTGGCAGCTGTTCCTAGGGTGGCTTGCTGGAGAGCCCAGATATTGTCTCATTTTATAGACTCATCTGTTATTATATTTGCTTGTTGAGTTTTCTTTCCTTTTGGGTGTCTGTTGAACATGCTCATTATATTCTGGCTGGCGTGAAACAAATGCTGGTTAAGAAAGGGGATGTTTGAGGCAGGAGGACAAATTCAATTCCCTGAAGGGAATTTCCACCTCTTACAGTGTTCCACTGCTGGATCCAGTTCATGTAAAAGGAAGAGTATCTCCAACTCTGTTGTTTAGTTTCTTGTTTCCCCAAGCAATTTTCCCTACACTTCTCAGGTTGGGGTTCTTGTTTATGCATGATTTTATGATTTCAGATGCATATTTTTATTTGTGTCATGAAAGCCATTAATTTTCTGGAGCTACACCTGATCTCACTTTCTTTGGGACTAATTTTTTTGTGGGGGGAGAGGTGAAAATTTGAACACAAAATTAACAGGCTTTTAATTCAACCTAGGACCTTTAGAGAGCTGAGAGATCTTGTCAAACACAGACTTTTTTTGTAGAAATGCTCTTTGGCTGTTCAAACCGACAGTGCAACCTGTTTGCTGCAGGTGTCAAGTCCCCACAGGAGTGAGGACAAATAGGCCTTGCAGTTGTCCTCCACAGACTGGCATCACCATGAAAACTGACTTTTTCTTCTGGTCCCCATCTGATATTTTTTCTCTTGGGTTGGCAATTTCACTGCTTTTGGTACCAGGAGAATTAAAGCTTCCAGTTTTCACGTTTCACCTACTGGAGTCTGATCCTGAAAATATCAGCGGCATCGCACGACTGGAAATGATTGGTGCAGAAGTTAATATGCATTTTCACAAGTGCATCTCCTCTGAATTGTTACATCTTTCAAAGGAGAGACCAGCTTTGATATGAGTGACAGATTGCCTTGAAATATGGAAAAGCTCTAATTTGAAGATTTTCATTTAAAGCTTTTAGTGTCACTTCGATTTTTTTTTTTTAATTCTCTTAAAAGGTGATGCACATCTTATATATTAGAAACTAGCAAGAATTGCACTTTGCCCTGTATAGACTCTTAGACTTAAGGGAGTATCTTGCAGTTTCATATTGAAGATTAGTCTTAAAGTCTGGAAGTAGTGCTTGTATTGGTGGAAATAATCTTTAATTTCTGATAATTATCAGCAAAAAATGTATCTGGTGCTTGGCAGGAATCAGCTTGACATTTGAAAGTAATTTTTTTTAAGAAACTGTGTGTGTTACCTTGACTCTTGTGGTGAATGTTCAGCATTGTGAAACATTATGTAATAGTTCTGCCTTTCACTTTAAACAGACATAAACAAAATCCAGAAGAGAAAAAGGCAAGTCCCTCTGCCACAATGAGCTCTGGTAAGTCTGTGTTGTTTTCTGCTTGCACTCACTGGCCTTCCTTTTTATTACTAGTAATATTCCTGTCTGTTTCTGATGCAATTATTCAGATTTGTTGCTGGAAATTGGCCCATAATGGTCAAAAAATAGCTAGAAACATCTTGAACTGGAGTAGGTCACTTTAGCTTATTTTAATTTGGAATATAAGAGTTCAAAATTACTGATAACCTGAAAGAACTATCTGAATTTGATATATTTTAGTAGAGATGAATACATAGTTTGACATCTGGATAGGAAAAATCAGCTGTTCAAAGAAAACCAAGGGACCAGGAAATGGGAGCTGTTTGGGAAGAGGAAAACTTCTGGGCTTGTCTGGGTAACAGGCTAAAACAGAGTGAAAAATAAAGCAGATGCCAGACTTGAAGTGCCATATATAAAATCTGTAGAATAATATTCCCACTTAATTTTAGCATCTTGGCAAGTCTCAGCTGGAGTATCATGTCCTGGTTTTGGCACCACATTTTGAGAAAAATGTGAACTATTTGAAGAGAGTCCAGAAAAACATGACCTGGGAATTCAGTGTAAGCACAGATAAGCTTACAAGCTGGGAAGCACTGGAACAGGTTGTGTTAGGGTGGTGCTGGCAGTTTGTAAAAAATCATTAGGCAGACATTTCTCGGCAGTGACAGAGGTAGATTTGTTTCTTTCATGGTTCAGAAATAGGGCTTTAGATGACCTTTGGAGCTCCTTTCTAGCACTGTCTCCTATGTTTCCCTGAATTCACAAGAGCCAGTTTTATTCATGTCAGCTGAAGACATGACAGATTTGGAAAAATCTTTCTTGAAAACCACTTCTTCATCTGTCTTTCAGAACATGAAGAAATTGATGTTGCAAAAACTGTTGTCAATGGGCTGAGCAGCAATGGACAAGAAAAAGGTGGGTTAAGAGCTCCAGAGACACTTCCACAGCTCCCCCCGCATGTCAGCTGGTGATGTGCTTGATTTTCCCGGAAATTCACTACAGCAGGGGCTTCCAAATTTAGTTCACTTGGCGACTGACACAAGAAAAGCCTTGTACTGCACCATGCTAGTAGCAGCAGCATTTCTTAGCTCAACAAGTGTTCTTTGTCTCTCTAAAGTGGCAGGCTGGGCTTGCCTCTTTGTATATTTGTAGTGCTGTTTTGAGGAAAGCTGTACACTGCTTGTGGTACTTGTGAGCACCTGCGAAATTGGTGTCTTAGTGAGCTGAGACAGCATGGGTTTGTGGGTGCCTGTGTGTGAACTGTGTTAACTTCAGGGAGAGGTGAAGGTTTGAGTCTGGAATTAAAGGGCAGGATGCTAACCATTTAGGTGATGAAAAAAATCTAAACAAACCAGTATTCATGTTAACGTCAGCAGGTTTGCAGTGTGCTTTAAAGTATTCCGTTTTGTATAGTGACTGCGTCTGTTTTGGCAGGGTGAAAGTATGTGGGTATGGGTTGCTTTTCTGTTGGTTTAATTTCCTTTCTTTTCCTTTGATGCCTTTTTATAGTGGTTAGTATTTTGACTGCATTGTGGATGGATGAATTCAGTCAGTTTCAAAGCAGAACAGAATCAGGACTGTTTCCTAAACCTCAGGCTGTTTGATTTGGGGTCTTCTGTATTCACAGGGTCTCTGCTCAGGAAGAAGTATGGAAGACAGGGTTTGATTTTGGTTCCTCTTTTATAAAAAGAAATTAAACAGTCCTATCAAATTAAAAAGTAATGATTTTATGAAATTTGAAGAAATTCTGTCAGGCTCTTTGCCCATTTTGTTGCTTGAGACTCCTTTTCTAGGTCGTGAAGTCTATGCTTTCCAGTTTTGCCGGGTATCAGAACGATCTGCCACAAGAGGGGGTGTACACACCACCCTGATGTCAATGCCTCCCTCAAGCTGGCCCAGTGCTCAGTGTTAGTGTGTAAAGTACTAGAAGTCTGGTTCCTCTTACTCCTGATTTTACAGGCATGAGAGAGATGGCATGGAATATGAGGAGACATCATTTTCCAGCTAATACATACAGGAAACAGGTTTTAAAGAAGCAAATCCTGGCTCTGCAGAAATCAAGAACACTACTCAAATTATTCTGGTAGAGTCATGATATACAAGATGTTTATCTTGGCAGCTCCTGTTGAGCTTCACCTCTGAATAGTACTGCCTTTTTCACAACGACCCCTCTTTGTACCCATTGATTTGAACGTTTTGTAACAATTGCTAGAATTTTGCATAGTGCTACATGTGGTTTTCCCCAATGTTACCACATTTAGTATAGTTAGTGTGCTAGCTGATGAAGTCAGGAAGAAATCTCTTCAATTTACTGTTTATATGGATGGATTTTTTTTTTCTGAAATAGCTATATGGATGCTACCCTTTGGCATGGGACCTTTTTCAAGATTATTTCACTTCCTTCTGTTGTTGAACTTGTAAAAAACGAGTGATAAAATTCAGAATTCGTGTGATGTAGCTAGTTTAGTGTTCTTCTCTCAACCTTTCAATACTTGTTTTTTTCACTTTCTTTTGTTTTTACTGAACCATATTAATGTTTTACTTATCATTTTTAGTTTTGCATGTAGTGTACCTCAGTTAAATGATTACACTAGAATTTTTTGATGGCTTCTAAAAGCTAATGCTTCCAGATTCTTTTTGCCTGCAGCATAGTGGCAGTCAGCAGTTAGTCCATTCAGTAAGCAGTTCTGTATGCTGCATAAAACAGACACATCCTGAATTAGGGCGAAAGAAGGGATATTTTTAACAGTTGCATCATTGCTCTCTAGACTGCTTTTGTATTTGAAATTTCCTGCTATTGTGTCTCCAAGTACATTAGAAAATTTTGTGGCATGCTTCCCAAATTCTGTTCTTTCCTTTTTGGATGTGCCATTTACACTTTTGTGTTTGCAGCTGTTGACGTCCCTTTATGTACACGTTCTATTTCTGCCGTTAAAATAATCCCTGTGAAGAAAGTGAAAAGTTCTCCTCACCTAGTGCTGCCTACAGGTATCTTCTTTCTTCCTCCCCTGCCATGCATTAGTTAGCCATCATTGTCTCTCTTTTCTCTCTCTGTCATTGTCTTTCTGCTTCACCCATGTGCTGTGGCTAATTCTCAGCTTCATGCTCCTGTCACTCCTCCCAGAGCCGCAGATTTCATCAGTAGGTAATGCAGTTAGCTCTTGATGGCACAATACACTGTTCTCAATTATGCTGTTCTTCTGCAGACTTAATTGTGTCTACTTGAATCTGGGATCGTTGTAAGCTCTTCTACTAATGTTTGATTGTGAAAAATATTATTATTATTATAGACTCATTTTGAGCCAAACTCCTGAAGAACCAAAGAATGTTTCCTGCATATCTTTGGTCTTTATGAAAACAAATGGTTCAAGCATAGTTCAACATTGGTGGCATGGTTTTGTTTTTCTGTACAGGCACTGAATTTAATCCACATGTGAATAAGTAAGGATGTTAGGCTGTCTGTCACTCCCTCCCCAAGCGCATGCGTCCCCACTAGAAGTACAAGATTATGCTTGTACGTTGCTGGATTTGAACAGTCAGACTAGTGTAGCTGATAGTGCTTGTCTCTCCTAATCTGTCACACATGTGCTTTGTTGGACTAGTACAGTGCTAATGTTCTGTTTATTACTATCTGCTGGATTTCTGTACTGAGAGATTCAGATTCTTGTTTTCTGTCATTTCACCTAAACTGTGAGGGATTCATCACTCTAGGCATTTTTTTTCATCTCCCAAGGTGAGATAGTCTGGCAAGATTTTATTTTCAAAGCATTTTATTTTTTTTGAGTTCGGAGTATTTTTTTTCTGACTCTTATTCTTTTGGTTCAGTATACAGGTTTAACCTGTTGTATGGAAAATAAAAAAAATGCATTGATTCCCAAATTTGATTCTCCTCCAGTATAATGAAGATGATGTTTTTACATGTCATACATGTTGAGGTCTGTTTCCATTTCTCTCCAGTGCCTGTGAAGCAAATGTAGGCAATAGGGTTGTAGGAGGACAGCTACCCTACACTCTTTGTGGATGTTTGTCAGGCCCAGTGACTCCCAGCATTGTGTCTGCTTTACAGTTACAGCACTCTTAAAACTGGAGTCTCGGAGCTTAAATTTTTGTCCTGTGGTTTGAAACTGAGTCCATAGAGTCCTTGGGCTGTATGTTGTGCCATGTGGATGGGAATGACAGCCAGAACTGCACTCCTGGGCAGAAGGAATCCTACCTGAATCATGCAAAAATCCGTCAGAGAAGTCGACTTCTATTTCACCAGGAATGTGGGTGACCTCAAGCTGTGATCAGTTGTGGTATATTTAAGGATCAAACAGCTTTTGATATGTCTGGGTGGATAGTCTTTCCCCTCACAGAGGCTGCCTCAATTAGCTGGAGGCTAAACTATAGGAAAGTATCCTCTGACTTCTTAGTTACTCCATCTTTTTTGTAGTCCTACGTATGGATCTGAAATTATACCTTTTGTGAAATCCTTAAAGCATTGGAAGCCTGTGTAAAGGCTTGAGCAGTAGAGATTGCAGCACAGAGGGCTTTCGGTGAGAGCCAGGAGTTCGGCATTCATTGACTTTTTCCTCTTACTGCTGTTGTCCATTTGGCATATTGATTTTTCTCCGTATTGTGGCCACACTGGCCATGGTTTGCATGGTTTGCAACCTTAGCCAAGGTGTTACCATGGTCTGTAGGCACCGTAGTGGTATGGATTTGATGGGGCATTACCTTGCTGAAATCAGCCAGGGAATACTGATCTGCTCAAACATGGGCTGTTGTCTGGACAATAAACAACAGCCTTTGCCCCCACTGTCCAGTCTGAAAGCATAATTTTGTTACAACAGCAGTTCCTAGAGAGGAGCTGCATCCTTCCCCATGCGGAGATAGCATGATCCTCAACCCATAAAAATAAAAATTATTGTGTTGTCACTTGTGTAGTGCATGCGCTCAGTACCTCTTCACTCTCCCTGTGCAGTCATGGTAGGGCTGGTACCTCTACGTAGGTAAGTGAAGTCTGATGGCAGCTGCAGGGTCACTAATAGTGCATGAGAAGAGGAGGTGGTGTGTTCTTCTATGGAAGTAGCCTAGAGAAACAAGACACTTTTTAGGCTTATTATTTCCAGAGGTATCTTAAAGGAAACAACTCTCCAGAAGGATTATAAGTAGGGGGAGAAAGATAGCTTTGAAGTACTCATTTGTTATTACTTAATAGGATGACAGGAGGAGAAAACCCAGATCATGGACTGAAATACACAAAGGTAGGCCTGCACAGAAGCTGTGCTGAACTGTGCCTCAGCAAGGATGCTGGCATGATCTGGTATCTGGCTCATAGGCTGATCTGGATAGGTGTATGTTAAATCTCCTGCTTTTCAGGATTTGGCTTCCTGTGTCAGAAGGTGAAACACTGCCATGAAATGGGGAGATGGCAGGGAGGTGGCTTCCAGTGCCTTGCCTTTAGATCATATTCAGCATCATTACAAGATTTTATTTTCCAGTGGTCCTAAGTATTTTTTTTTCCCCTCTTTCAGTCCTCCACAAAAGGCATTTTTAAGCTTTGGAACACAAAGCACACAAAGTGTGTGCATTATGCCACTGGGGCATCCCTATAGAAGAGCCACAGGTGTAATGGTAGACTGTCTTTGCTAACACAGTATCTCTGTACAAAGTAGAACAAATAAAGCAAGTGGACCTGTGACATTTGGTTCAAACACATTTTTTCCCCCATTCTTTCTTAGCTCTGTTGCACCAACTCAGGACTTAACTGCTACATTCATCAATTACATGAATATAAAACTGCTTCGATTTCTCAATGCTTTAAATACAGAGCTAATCTTCATCTGCACAAACATTGCTAGATTGATTCACCTGGAGACAGCCATGCTAAAATTACTCTAGAGCGCTGATGGCTCCTGATAGCTTTGCATCATCCCTTTCTATGTGTTTCTTCTGTGCCTGTGCATTTCCTGTAGAAATGGATCCCACGAAAGTCTGCAGTGGAAAAGGAGCTGTAACCCTCCGGGCAACTCCATCCTATGAAGGGAATCGGAATATCACTTCACCATGTCCTCAGGATGCTGAGCAACCTGAAAGTAAGTGGTTGAAGGTTAACTGGAATCTGTTACTCACAGTAACCTCAAGACAGGTCAGTCCAGGGTCTCAGGCTTACTTTGTAACTATGGTTTAAAGCCCAGAATTCCGTAGCACAGTTGGAAACCTCTTGCAAGATCCAGACCAGTAGAGAGACTGACTCCTAGTGCGAGTTTCATGACCACTCATTGACATAAGTTTGTCATTGACTTAAGGAGCACCAAAAACTCTCAGTACTTTTCCTTCTTCAAGCCCCACCCCCCGGCCCCCGGCTTGCCTATGTCACCTCCTTTTATCGCAGGCATGAGGTGGAACAGAAAGAAGCTGCGTGGTGCTACTGCCACTGCAGCATTCAGCTGGGTTGTCAAGGAAGCGGGGTTAGCGTCCCCCAGACAGCGTCGCCACAGAGCTCTGCCGTCTTTCAATGGCAGACGTGTAATTACTTAATTGTAGGAGACAGGCAAAGCATAACAAACCTGGCCAGTGTCGTGGGTCTGGCAAAGAGGATGAACTCCCAAAGGCAAGATGCCGTTAAGGGGGAGGGCGTAAAACTTGCTCTTGAAAGCAAAGCATACATCGTTTCTGACTGTATTGTTGGAGAAAGGGCAGTTCCATTAATTCTAGCCCTAGTGTGCTGCTTTCTGCTCTATCTTCTCCCATTCTGCTCCACCCGTGACCTACCCTCTTTTTATGCTTGCCTTTCTCTGTTTCTTCACTCCTACCCCCTACTGTTGCCGCTCTCCTTTCTGTTGATGGCTTCATAAATTTCCAACAGCTTGAATGGCAATGGGCCCATTACTATGGAAATCAGCTCATTAATACTTCTTTTGCTTACTCTCTCAATCACTTCATGAAATGTACTTTGGATCTGAAAGAGCTTTTTGCATATAACTTAAACAGCAAAATGGGTACAGGGTGGGGAGGAGCCCAGTGGGAAGCGGGTAAATATGTGATGAGACCACTGCACGTAGCTGCAGGGACTGTGTTGTAAAATGGTGTTATATCTTATAACTCCTTTCATGCACTTAGTCTGCAAAATGTGATCTATTTGTTGGTAATCCTTTATCTCAATCACATATAGTGATATTGTTAAGGATAGATATGTCTTCATAATCTGAATACAGGGTCCCTACATTTCCAGTAATTTGTGGTGTCTGGATGTCAAGCTGCAACTTTAGAAAGTAGCTAGCTGGGCAGCCTTTTTGCCTCTGAAATAGAATGTCAATGAACAATTGTTTCTTCATTGCTCTGAATGAATTGCCTTGTGTTTACAAAGGTCAGAAACAAGGAGGACATCATGTTTAGGGCTGGTCACTATGGTAATTACACAGTCCTGTCAGAAAGCATTTTATGTGTGAAATGAAGTAGCTTGACTCTTAACTTCAACTGGTACATGTTTTCTGGAAATGTAATGGGTTTTTTTTTTTCCCCTTTCTTTTCCTCTATGCCTATCCTCCACCCCCATCTCCTCTGTCCCTCCTTTCTGTGAAACACTTAGGTCTGGAGCCAGAAAACTCAGAAACAGGTATAAACATTGGCTGCTTCTGTTGTTACTTCCATTGCTTTATTGGAATTATTTCTTGTTGCCTGGGGGGAAAAAGAGAAAGAGGGGGAAAAAAGGAAGAAAGAGTCCTCTCCTTTCACTTATCCTGCAACTGGAGGGAATCCTCTGTGATCTGAGTTTTCTTTCCCCTCGCAGATGATTGGAGGTCGTCATCTAACGCTGATGCCAATGGGGATGCCCAACCATCTTCTCTGGCTGCCAAGGGTTATAGGAGTGTGCGTCCGAACCTTTCTTCAGACAGCAAGCCACAGGTAAGTCTTTCTTCTGTGACCCTGAGGGTGATCATCTGGGTTCAAGCACTGGATTCATGATCAGGAGTCCTGGGTTGAACTCCAGACTTGGCTGCAGATGGGTAAGTTGCTGTGCCTCAGCTTTTTCTACCTTTAAAATGGGTGTAACACTGATGTCAGCAAAGTGTTGTGGAGCTCATGTATTCAGGCACACCACAGTGTTTCCTGGGCGGACAAAGGAGGAGGACAACTCAAGAAAAAAGGTGAAGTAATCATCTGTAATTATTTTGTATTTTATGTTGGTTTATTTCCTAGAAATTGCTGCAGGCTGAAATCAGAGTTGCACCCTACATTAAAAATAAAATATTGGGGAAATGCCTTTCAGTTTTAACACTGTAACTGATAGACTTCAGCGAGGGAAAGGTTATTTGTACTTGAAGGTAAATTGTTGAAGTCAATCTGCTAAGAGAAGTGCAATGTCATCCTTTTTTTTTTTTTTTTGGGTGCTCAGTCTGCACAGAAGCAGTCTGAAAGCTGGTAAGGAAACCCTTCATTAGAAACTGAATTCTTGTGAGGAACAGAGTCCCTTTAAAGCCCAGTCCCCTATCAGTGTGACTGCTCCCATCATCAGGGTCCCTTTAGCAATGCTACAGACTGGGAACCTTAGGTCAAAGTGGAAGACAGAACAGCTCCAACAAAGGTGTGGGAAGGAGCAGCACCCTAAAGGGAGACCCATTTCTGCTCAATGCTTACAGCTGTCCTGTAGTCCTTTCCTGATCTTGTTGATGAACAGAGAGAGGACTGGTGCACATAATACTTGTTACAGAATTCTCAAGAACTACTGTTCAAACTGAGCTGAAATGGAAGAAACTCCAGAAGGAATGAACCTGTTTGGAGGCAGAAGCCCTTCAGAACAGCACTTACCAAGCCACTTCTCCACTCCCTTGTGCTTCAGGGAAGGGAGGGAGGGGCAGAGAGGCAGCATAAGTACAGCAGCTTTTGGAACAGCAGCTGTAATTTTATGAAACTTTTTTACATCTATATCCATGTAACAAGAATAGGTGCTTGGCACAACTTGTCATATGTAGACGACTTTTAAAGGATGTCTCTTTCCAGATTTGAATGTTGCAAGCTGTTAAGGCATCTTCATTCTCTGGTTTTGACATTTTTAGCAGTGGCTTAGGCAGCCTTTGCCCATAAAGATATGAAAACAGGGTGTGTGTAAAACCTACTTTCACAGTCTCCAAAGAGTTAATTTGCAAAAATGCAAGGAGCTGCTGTTCACCAGGTGGGTATTCTCTTCTTTCCAGTAGATCATAGTTTTCAGCTACTGGCAGCAAAGCAATAAATAAAATGAAACCTCTGTATTGATATTTTATCTCAAAACTCAAAAGTTTGGCTTTCAGAAAAAATTCACTGTAATTGGAGTTGCAGTAGGCAGGCAATTTAGAGTTAGCAAACTCTATGTTGCCAAGTACCAAAACCAGTAAAACTTATTTATTTAACTTTTCTTATTTACTAGAAGCAGGATTTCTCTGTTGGTGATCTTGATTCTGGAGACAAATTCTGATGATGATCTCAGTTCCTCAAGAAACATTAATTATTCTGGTCTTCCTGAAAGAATTTTCAGGATGGAAAAATCCTAAAGAGAATTGAGGAGCTGGCCTTTAGAATGGGGAAATGATGACTTTTTACTTAGCCAGCTGTGGTAGGCTACAGCACTCGCATGACGTCTGCTTTCATTAGCATTGGTAAAACTTGGCAATGTTCATTTTTCAGCAGTGCACTTAACATGCAGAGATGGCCTAGAGCTCTGAATTTGGCTTTGCAGTTCGAATGTCCCCAGTGCTGGGAAGTGTTTAGTTACGCAAGCAGGAGCCTGAATTTAGTTGGCCATGATGTTAAATCTTGACTGAGGCTTTCCCAGGGGCATGGTGGGTGTTGCTGTGCAGGCCTCTTGAAACAGTATAGTAGTGAGAATTATTGAGCGCAGAGCAAGAAACGTGTAGGCATGGACTTGAGGCCTGGGTTAAGTTTGTGTGCTGCAGTGAGCTGTGCTAAGAAAGAATGTGTGAGACAATGTATGCGAGTGAGTTCTGCACTGGCCTTCCAGATACTGTATTTGCTTTTTATTCTTGCTGTATTAAAACCTGCTTAACCCAAGTCTAATGATCAAATTCATTCTCAGAATTTAATTTTTTTTCCTTCCTTTTTCCTTTCATTTGATGCTGCTTCCTTTCTCCTTCCTACCTTCTTGACTCTGCCTGATCAGGCCCTTGCTCCTCCCCGTCCTCCTCTTCCCAAAGAGGAAAGCTTTGCATGGCGTCCTCGCACTGACACTAAAGCGACCAACCTGTTGCCAGTGCCCATCATGGACTGCGTGTACCTGAATACACCCAAACCTTATACACAGCGTGCATCACCAAACACCAGTGCACGCTGTTATTTGTCATCACCTACCCCCTATGGGGCCAGTGGGAAGCAAGGCTTGCCAGCAGGGCGTTCTCCCTCTTCAGGCCCCAAAGATGAGGTGCATGCTGGGCAGCCACTCTTGGAAAGTCACTCCTCATCGGGTGCATCGTCCATACAACGCAACCCTGACAGGGCAGATCCCAGTAGTAAGGCTGGAATGAATTCCAGTCATGAGACGAAGGCGGATAAAAAGGTCACCAAACTATATGTAGCTTGTTTATCTAACAGCACTTGCTCAGGCGCATCTCAAAATTCCACTGGCACCACACATGACCCAGCAGCCAGCACCAGTTTGGGCGCTGAGCTCACTCAGGCACCAGCCACCAACATTGTTTCCTCTGTAACAGACACTGAAAAGTCTCTTCCTGCTGCTCCTCCTCCTCCTATTCCTCCCAGGCCGTACTTTTACATTGTCCTCAGCAAAGACGCAGTTAGTTATGGTGCGGGCCAGCCCTCCCGGACTCAGTCATCACCTCCGCAAGCTGTGAGGGACACAGTGCTCGAGCCCCAGAGCACAACTGCCACAGAGGACAGGATGAGAAAAGAGCCTTACCTTACTCAGCAGCGGCAGTCACCATACAAGGCAATGGGACGCAGCATGGTACATGTTTTCTCCATAACCTTGTTTTCTTCCAGGCGAGCGAACAGTTCTTTAATTCATTACAATGTTCCCTTAATGCTTTATTCCCCTCCTACCTAATTTCTCAGCACTTGTTGTGCCACCCTGAGTCTTGTGGTCTTTCTACTTGATAATACTTAACACCCCATGTGTGTCCCCTCAGTGCTGATCTGTGTGTTTGTGTGTGTGTGGTGTTTGTAGGGAGTTGGGTTGGGCCGGTGAGGATCTTTCTATTTTATGGAGATGTAAAAGGAGCAAACTCTGTAATGTGTAATGGTTAGGGCTTTTCAAGTGATGGTAAATGCTGAGCTGTTCTTTGGTTTGATTTAGCCTCACTACACAAAACTGGAGAAGAGGGATGGTGAGGGTGAAGGAAGATTTTTGTGAAAACACATTGTGTTCATAGAGGCCAGGGCTGCAGGCCTGAAGAAGTATGTCTCCTTAAAGAAAGAAGATCTCCTGGGGCTTTGTATCATTTTGGGTACATTCCTTGCATGACACGATATGGCTGCACTGGACTAAAGTACCAATCTCCCCCAGTACGTAACAACACCTTGTTTCCTACAGGATGCCACTGCCACCACCTCAGCTCAGCCTGGAGTTATAGTAGTCCCCCTCCTCCAGGTTAATCCAGACAGACAACAAGAAGGCAGCTCCAGCACTCCACCACCGCCTCTGGTTCCTTTCGGGCAAGGCTCCGTATTCCCTGAGATTGTTTCTCCTGGCTCACCCTTGACTTTTCCAACTCTAGACGATTTCATTCCCCCACATCTCCAGAGGGGCTCCCACCATAACCAAGCACCCTCCACATCTGGCACATTACCCTCTGTTTACCCGAAACTGCCATTCTTCTCATCACCGCCTTCACTTGTCCCTCCAGTCACGGGGGCTTTGCACAGGGGCTTGAAGCCTGAAATCACTGGAGTCATCTCACGTACAGTAAGCTTGCCAAGTACCCTCCTCGCCCTTTTCCTAAATTTGTATTCCTGGATTAAAATTACTTTCTCCTTGCAATACTAAACTTGAGGGAGGAGTGATGACTCACTCCCTGCCAGCAGCATGACAACTGAAACCTTGTTTGTGTCCTGTGCTAGTGCATGCAGTTTGCCTGCCTTGTGCAGCTTTGAACTTTCTTTTGACTTCTCGCAACATTTGACTGTCTCCCTTTGTGCCCGTTCTGCTGGGTGATGTACACCTTAGAAGTCTTCACAGGATTTGCTCAGAATTATGAATTCTGCATAAACTGAATAGCTACAACTAACTAATCTCTTCAGGCTCTTTTTATAGCATCTTTAATTGTGTTTGAATAACATTTAAAGCAGCAACAGCAGACCAGTTAAAGGTTAGGGCTGGCTTTCTGTTCCATTTGGAGCTACAAGACCATATGGTCTCCACACAAATCCCTGATAAAATCAGTGTGAGATTGCTGCCAGTATCCAATGACCTACAAGTTATAAGATCAGTTACTGTACTAAGAGTCTTCCAAGCATGGAGGTGCTATGCGATAGATTAGGCATAGAGTGTCTCTTCATTTTGGAGTTGCTTGTCTTTGAAAATTTTGAATAATTCAGTCCACAAGAGTTTGAACTTGGAATTTACTGTGTTCTTCTTCGGTTAGGTTTTGTTTCTCTTTAAGCTCATCACCTATTTTAAAAAAGTCCTCAGGGACAAGGAGGAAAAGTAGCTGTCAGTTAAAATTGCAGAGGAGGCAAAAAGTACCCTACCCTCCTTGTACTGAAAGTCTTACAGACACCTCTTTTTTTTATGCTTGCTTGTGAGGACAAGGAAGAAGTTCAACAGAAACTGCGTTGTCTCATGATGATGCTTGCTCTCCACTTTAACTCTATAGGGATCTAGCAAACAGGCATGTAGGCTGGGGGAAAGAAAAAAAACCAACAAGGATGGTATTTTCAGAAGTTCTCAGCATTAGCCTTTCTACTTTTATTAAAATTGGTAGGGTTTTTATTGCAGAGATCAATGAATGAAAGTTTGGATCTGGTGTTTTGGTTTTACTTTGTTTTTTGGTTTTTTGGTGTTCTTTGTTTTTTTGTGTTTTTGTGGGTTTTTTTTTTAATGGAGCCTATCTGCAGACTCCAGAAAAAAAATCAGGAGGCATCCATATCATACAAGAGCAGTGGAAATTTTGTTGTACCTGACTTTCTTGAGATGAGAGTTTGAAACATTTTTGGACATGCTCACTTCAGGCATGTAGTCACAGAGCTGTTTTCCACAATGATTTAAATGGCCTTGGTTCACCGTCTTTGGTGACTTCTCTGGGGCTGCTGAGCCTATCCTGATCCAGCATTCCTCTTCTTTGAGGGATTCTTATTTGTATTTTAGTTATCAAAGTGAAGCTCAAAAAAAATTCTCACACTTTTCCCTGACTCTTCCTCATTTTTCCCTAATTGCATTGTTTGGAATATTATCACAGTCAGAAAAATGGGGCTGGGTCTCTCTCAGGGACATCTGTTTCTGAAGACCATTGGTTCTTTTCTGTCCCCATGAAATGTCTGTGGCCTGACCAGCTGCTGTTTGAAGCAAGATCACCTTTATCCAACAGAACAAGATTGTTCTTCCCCATTTCCCCTCAAGGTTGGAGAGGCTGTAGGTGCTTGTTCTGGTTATGGCCAAATGTCACTATGATTTATCTCTGAGCTCTGATGCCAGGCCTCACTTTGGCCCCTGTTGAGTCCCCTGCCTGATGCTGTAAGTCCTTTCGTCTGATGCTGGTGTGTGTGAAGGGCACTGAGTTGCAGTTGCACTTAGCCAGAAAAGCTGGAAATAGGGATTTTTCTGAAGCAATATCCTGTGCGTATTCGGGGGTTTTTTTAATAGTGGTGAATATACCCTTGAATACTCAGCTGATTTTACCCATCACTGGCTTGCAGCATTTGAGTCTGACAGTGGAGCAGCAGGAAAGCAGGAATTTGGTTTGCTGTCCCATATTCTTTTTATTTGGATGCTCAGTCCCCATTAAGGATAATTGTGTGTCCAAATTCCTTAAGAAGCTTTGAAAAAATCTCAGTCTAAACTGATGCATACACAGTCTTTAGTCATCATCCCTTCTTTATCTTAGCCACCTTACCACCACCAGAAGTCCAATTTCCATGGACTGAGGTTTTTCAAAGGTGAACTGGTTTTCGAAGTCTCTCTGCCGACACAGCCTGTTATTTCTACAGAGCTGCCAGAGCTGTGGTGATATCAGAGATGGGTTTGAAATAGGCAAATACTGGACCTGGATGCTTTAGGAGAGCAAGAGCAGCTTGCTATCTGTGCTCCAGTGGCAAAGCCATCTTCCTTACTAGAGTCCTGCTTTTTACCCTCTGTCAGTTTTGGGGCTTTTTTATGTCATTACTTTAATCAGGTAGGTATCACATTGTCTCCTGAGTGATGGTGCTAACTTAATTCCTTAGACTTTTTTACCAAACTAGCTGCAGTAATACTGTTTCACTCCAGAACTGCATGAGTTTTGCATGTCTGACTTGCTGTGAAAGGAATACTCTTGGAACAAATGTTTGTGTGTGGATGTATCAGGGGAAAGATGTCTGCATCTTCTTCCCCCAACCAGATTTGCTCATTTCTGACACCTTGTTTGCTCCAAAGAGTCTGCTAGATGAACTTAGTGCCCTATTTTGGGGTTGGAGTTGTGAAACGCAACACCAAGTAACTATAGTACTGCCTTAGCAAACTAATTTCATTAACAATGAGCAGTGTATGTACAAGGAGCAGGGTAATACTTGTGCTTATGCCTATTTTACTAAAATTTGCTGTGATTATGCTTCTCATTCAGCCTAAAGTGTTGGGTTTTTTTCCCAGATTTTCCCAGTGTAGCAGCCTTCTGCATGCTGCTAATGATGTGTTGCTCTTCTTTTCAGGACCCAGCTCCTGTGCTAAATGAAGTGCCCCAGCCTGGCACTGACTATCCAACCTCCATCACTTCCATCAGCAAGTCTGCCTCTGCCTATCCTTCTACCACAATCGTCAATCCCACTATTGTCCTCTTGCAGCACAATCGAGGTAAGGAGACTTGCATATAGATAATTGTGGCTCAAAATGAGCGAACTGTTATGCTACAAGGAACTGGAGAATGTGTGTGCTGTGGATAATTAGGTCCAGACTACTAAGAACTAACAAACTTGCCTCAAAAAAGTCTTAGTGACTGGAACATACAGCAGGCAAGTGAAAGTGGTACGTTTTTTCTAACCTGTGGATCAGAAGCTCTTTGAGGCTGGGGAGAGGTTTTTAACTGGGCTAGGGACATATGAATAAGCTGTTTCCAGGTAACAACTGTCAGGTGTCTTGTGGTGAAAAGGGTGTATGCTCCCACATATCTGTAGAAAGAAGGAAATTTGGGGTCGTTTGAAAAGGTAATATACTACTTCTCAGCTACTGCAGTGTGAAAGCAGCTGTATTTTCTGTTACTGTGGGAGAGATTTGACCTTGAATTTGTAGCATAATGTTCCCAATAGTAAATAATCTGCTTGCCCACAAGTTTGATCTTGGCAGTTTGTTTCACTATCAGCAACTGCATCAACTCAAACTCATAGTGCAGTAAGCCTTGAGCTCTGGATTTGCAGATGAGCGAAACAGCCTTGTTTGAGAACTCCCAGTAATCAAAGCCTTTCTCACAGAAGCTGAATGGATAGTTCCATCTCTTTACCTCTGGATTTGGAGGGAAACTTTGCTTGTCCTTTTTAGTTCTCCTGATGGCTGGCATTACCACAGGTTCCCAGTTCCTTGTTCATCACTAAAGACTGTAGCTTGTAACAGAGATGCAGGCTAGTTTGCCTTGATTTCTGGTGGACTTGGGAAACTCCAAGAATCTAGCCACTAGTGCTGTGGCTTACCTTCTGCAAAGGAAAAAATAAAATCAGAAAATAGGGTCAAGGCCTGCATTCTCATTCTGTAGCCATTTTAATTACAGCACTGATGTGCTCCTTTGCAGTCCCTCATGGGATTTTTCAGTGCCTTTTAAAAACAGGCTTCAGTTTTTGATCCTGAAGATAGTGTTCTCACTGTAGCCCAGCAGATTAAAGGGGTAATGAGTGGATTATCTCCTCCTTTTTGCTAGCATCTGAAGCAGCTTTGCTTATGTGCTTCTGAATGAGGATGTCTGGATTCCTCAGCTGCTTCAAGAGGAGAAAATCTGATTTGAGGTAGCCTTTTTAAACCTCAAAGCTTTTTGTTGATTTTCTTGAGATGGGGTATGCTTTTGGTCATTTTTTTTTATCAGGTTTGGAGTATTTCAGTGTATACAACACAAGGATATTTTCTCTCTGTAGACTTTAAGATCATGAGAGACAAAGTTGTATAATGTGATGATACACGCACACTGGCTCTGAGAGAACTGATGTGAAATTATTTTGTTTACTAGGTACCTTCATGGTAAACAGTTTGTCCTGTCTGAATATTGCTTTTGACCATTAGTACTCATGATACTTTACCCTGATAGATTGAAGAGCCTTCTCTCATCATGTTTTTCTATGATACAGATCATGGCTGAATATGCAATTTAATCATGTCTGTGAAATATATCATTCTAATCAATTTTTCAATCTGTATTAGTCAAACTTGTAATTTGCATGTATCATGTTGGTTTGGCAAGGCATCTTAGTCACAAATTTGTATTGATTGACATTGTTTGTGTCAGACCATGTATTTAATAGAAGATCCCATATTAATTATTTTTATGGCATAATTGCTAACTTGACAGACAGATGTCCCAACCATCAGACTGATGTTTTTCGAAGGTTGTCATAAGATTTGCTTTCTTCCTTGTCCTGTGGAGTTTCCTTTCTGTTCCAAGACATACTGAGGATGAATGGTTCAATCTCCATAACTGCTCTCTTTAGAGCAGAAAACTGCTCTAAAACTCTTAACTATGGTTTATATGAACATGCTCATTTTTATCTGACCTCAATTGTTGTTCTTCAGCATAGTCCTTAGTTACTGTTGTAGTGGAAAGTATTTCTCCATCAGGCAAAGTAAGACGTCGTACCTTTTTTTTTCTGCTTTTTTTTTCAAGTGCAGAATGGAAATAGTAATCAGATGTGTCATCTTTCCTGCCCTTTTATGAACAGTTCCATCATGCCTATTTTGTAAAAGAACAAGATCATTGCTAGGTTTCTGTTTATTCTTCTTGTGCCTCAAACCTATTCTTGAGTCTGAGACATTCTATTAATGCTTTTATTCCACTGTAATTTTCTTTCATTTTCCAATATATGTTGCCTTCTTGTAGGTGTACATTTCCCGTCTTTTTATATGTTCAGGGTTTCCTGCAGTTCCTTATGCTTCCATTCCTATCTAGGATTTATCCCAGCATGGCATGAAAATTTCGATCTGTTAACTTAGTATTTTTAAATGGTTCTCAGATCTTAATTATCTATTGAATTTCTGTCCTGGCTGACATGATTCATATTTGGTTTCATATTTATGAACCTCATCTGCTCAAAACTAGGTTTCTCTCATGGCAAATAACAAATTGTTACTAGGTTATGTTCCACCTTCCCCTGAATGGTTAATTATGTTTGGTACTGAAATCAATTCCTTCATGTCAAGATGATGTTTAGTAAAAATTCCTTTTGTGTGCTCTGAAATACCCTGTAAATTAGAAATTTCAAGGTAATTTTAATGCAGGAAGTCTGAGGTCTCCAGTAGTTTAGTCTTCCAGATGGATAATGTGACTTTCTTTCTCCTCAGTGGATTATTGATTGCTTTTTAGGGAGTTAGTTCTCTTATTCTGTGAAGTGACTGTTGTACCAGCCATCTCCTACTTACTACTATTTCTTCTTACTATTGTGTGCTTTATTTGCTAGTTCATTAATCTGCATTTAAGATGCTTTGATTTGGAGCTATCAGACACTTGGAAGCAGATAATGGCATTTGAAACACAGAAAGTACACTATATCCTTTTTTAGCTGCTTGATCTCAGTAAGTTGTGATGAAAGATCTCAAAACTTTTTCTCCTGGATTTCAGTAATATCAACTGAATAAAATTCATACTTAGAAGCAAGTCATTTCAGATCCTCTTGTTTATTTCTAGCAAGTTTTCTTTTCAGTGCCTTTATTTTGCACTAAACATGTTCTCAAATACTTGGTTCTTCTTCCCTTTTCTTCACTGGTTTCAAGTCATAATCTTCTCTGGTGCTAACTCCTCTGGGGGACCTCTGAAGGCATCTATAATCATTCCTTCACTGTTGCCAGCAGTTTTATCCCTCTGCTTGACCCTTTCTCTGAGAAGCCTACAAGTTTTTTGCCTTTGCTTACAGTCCCAGAAGACAAGATCAAGGGTGAAAGCCTCAGTTAGCTGGTGTGTGTCTGGGGCTACAGTCTGGCTCTGGTCAGGCAGGAGAGTGAAACAGCAAACACCTCCTGCTCCTTCTGCTTCCATCCATCAGCTGCTGCCTTTCCGACACAGAGATGCAAGGGAAAAGGAAACCTCCCCTTCATGTAAAAAGTACATTTAGATTTTTCCGTGAAAAGTCTATTAATTAATGGTATTCTCTCCTCTGTGGAAAAGAGGAAAAAACTCTCAAGCATGGACTCCTTAAACTACATGTTCTTGTCAGAAGAGCTCAGAGGAGAACTGTGTTGAATCACTGTGAAGTGATGGCTGAAGCTGAGGCCATTCTCATTTACGTTTTTTCCTCCCAAGTTTCAGAGATGGACATCGTTGCATTTCTCACTTGTAGTTTCTTATAATACAGCAGCCTATTCCTGATGGCCTGCTTACCCCAGTAAACCCTGCAGCAGGTGGTTCCCCTGTATTCTTCTGGCTCAGAGTGCTGACCCTTCCTTTTACCCAGTGCGTGTAGGGGTTTTTTCCCTCTGTTGGCAGCTATTGTGTGAACATAATGTACAGGAGCAGCTTGCCATCAGTGGTCAGCAGAGCAGAGAGCTGGGGCTAAAGAGCAAAGTTCAGAGATATTGATGAGGGAGCTACACTGAGGAGAAATACCAGTCTCCCTTGCTGAGAAGATCCACTTAGAACAAATATCCAGTGAAAGTGGGTTCCTCTAGAAAACAGCACATACCTGGAGGTTTGTTACTACTGCAGACTTGCTTGGTAAATGTGCTGTGCCACCCCAAAGCACAGTTATTTCCTGTGCAGGCATTGCATGGCATGGTTTATCATGAATATATAACAGGTGTGGTTAATATATTAAAGTTTTTTAATCTTTGCTCTAACAGTATGAGCTTTCGAAAGTCTTTGTACTTTCTATGTCAGTAAAATATTTTGTTCTTTTCAAATGGCTTTCATGCTTTAAGGAAAAGAATTAATTGCTAGGGAGTAAAAAAAGCAGAGAACAGAGTGCTAAGCGTTCTTGGTTTATTCCCAGCTGTGGTTTGGGCAAGTCATTTGGGCATCCTTTTGGAAAGCACTAACTTTAGGGTGGTCAAACCTGCTGAGAGATACCACAAATATCCCAGTCTGGGAACTCATTAATGAAAAGCCTCTAACCAAGGGGACTGTTTTGAGAATCAAAGCCTTCAAGCTGTGTCTGTGCACAGATCACTGAATCTGTGGCTCAGTAATATGTGATGAGACTCAGCAAGCACCAACAATGACTCGATCATTTCTTATAGCCTTTTGAAATGCTACAGCAGTATTATTTCAAAATGTGCTTCATGGTAATGGTAACAGACTTAGTTGTCAAGTTGCTTGACTCTGTGAATTTTTACCGGTTTTCAAATTGTCTCCTGTCCAATGTTTCATTCTCTGATGTTAGGAAAAAATGAAAATATAAATAAAAGTGCTCTTTGAAAATGTCTTGGTCACTGCATCATGAGATTTATGTTATTCCACGAGGCTGCTGTGTGGAGAAGGGACTGTGGGCTGTCACTTTGGCAGGGTATTTGAAAACAGATTCTCTCCAGCAGCTGCTATAATTCTACAGCGTATTTCTTGCCTGTCAGAAATGCAGCACCAGAGCACTTCCTGTTTATGTCTCACACATTTGTTCTGTATTTTTTTTGTGTTGTTTCTTCCTTTACCACAGAACAGCAAAAAAGGCTTAGTAGCCTGGCAGGTATGATGTGAAAGGTCTGCTACCCCCCAGTTGCTGCCTCTGCTGGAGCAAAGCTGCTGCTTTGATAGCTTGTCGGGTACCTTTAGCAAACACACTGCCCAGGAACTGTAACGAAATATACCAAACACCTAAATTACTCACCTGTTTGTCCTTAGGCATAAAATTTATCGACCTTTTAAACACAAATCCTTCAGTACTGAGTTTTGCAGGGCATAGTTGTGTTTGCTCAAGGTGCCAACAGATCAGTGCTATGCACGAGTCTTTCCTCCGCTGTCTGCCTCTATCATATTTCTACACATTTAATGGCTTTGGGCAGGATGGTGATGTGCATGTGAATAAACTTATCTTTCTCTCTTCAATGCATGCAGTGATGTAAAAATTATCAGATTTGCAAAAGTCTTGATGAGACAGACTAAAATTGCAGGTGTTTCCTCTCCAGGAAATCCACATAGAAAAAATCCTTGACTAAGGGTTGCTGTGCTACAGTTCTGCAGAGCAGAGTAGAGCTTCAGAGCACCCTGAAGTCCCTTGGGTGACACCTGCTGCTACCCCTCGGTGTCAGTTGGGCAGTGTCAAGGAATTCCAGTTCGGAAGCAAGGCAATCTGAAGAAATTAGTTATTTCCCTCCATCTTTATACAGACTCCTGTGCAATCATGTCTTATGTGTGCTTAAACAACATTTGTTGTTTACACACTCTAATTAGAGCATGGAAATGAATTGGAAACATTATATACTGTCTGCAACAAACGGGATTGTCAGACAGGTGAATGCAAGCTGTTAAAAAGTAGTGCACCACTACCACATACCATGCTCCTTTAGGCTGAAATCAGCAGAAAAAGATGTACAGGAGACTGTCTCACTGGTGCTTTTTGATGAAGACTGACATTGTAGAGTTACTAATTAGTCAAAAGAAACAATTCTTGATACCAAAATTTTCCGTTGTCTTATATGACAGCTGAGACTGTCGTGAGATGTGTGATGGTAACTACCTGAGAGATGCTCACCTGCTTTGGCTGGCATCAGGCATTTTCGTGGGAGATTTCCTTCAGTCTGGCTGCTAAGCACAGCCAGCAGTGACACAGTCTGTCTCATCAACTACTTGCTAGGATTTTTGCCTTAAAAGTGCGGAATATGGTGATGTTGTGAATGGGGATGAGGTAAAAATCCCCTGTTGTCATTTCCAGATTCAGTGCCAGACAGATTAGTTTCTGATAAAGTTGATTCAGCACTTCTACGGGACAAGCCGGTTCAGGAGACAGTGCCAAGTGAGAAGAGGGCAGTGGAAGAAAAGAGAAGCACTGTCAAGAGCCCTCACCACATGGCTGATACCTCTGTTGATGATATTGGGATTCCACTGAGGGTAAGACAACACTGAACATGTGGTTGATGCACGAAACCTGGGCTAGGTTCTCTCTACGTTAGGACTGAGGGAACTCACTAAAGCTGCAGAGTTTTAAAGGAAGATTGTATTCTAGTTCCAATATATTTTATGATGAATTATTCCATTTGCTATCTATGATCCCTTTCAGGTGCCTCAGGGGAAAGAAAATTAAAAATTAGTATTTCTTCTCACAATATCTGAAAATAATATTTTCTGCTCCTCTGTTTCCTTCCCATGTAGCAGCTAAAGGAGAATTTTGTCTCATTTTAGCCATCTTAGAGGCACATACCTCTTTTATATGTGATTACATTCATTCAGTGTTCAGGGGAAATTATGAAAAGAATTATTAACTTATTCTTACAGCTAGTGTCTTGAATGCCTGAAACACTCAGTGTTTCTAACTGTCCACTGAATACTTAGGAAATTGGTATGTATGACTAAAATAGGCAAGATGTTTAATTTTAGATGTCAAACTAGATTAATATACAAGACATTTCATACAATCTGCAGTTCTACGGAGGTTACAACCTGCCTCTGCAAAGCTTGTACTTTATTAGTTACTTGAGTGAAACCTCATATGAGATGATATATCTGAGTGAAATAATTATATTTTGGAATATTAATATCATACAGCTTTCACATAGCAGGGTGTAAATTTTTTCAATGCTGGAAGATGTGTAATAACTTTGAAAGGCTGGTAAAGCCATTGTTGATTATTTCTATGTATATTTCTTTTTCCAATAGAATACAGACAGATCAAAGGACTGGTACAAGACGATGTTCAAACAGATCCACAAGCTAAACAGAGGTACTGTAGCACAGATGGATTTATTTATTTTAAAAGACCACCTTGATGACATTTTGTTTTGTTCATATGAAGAATTGTACTGGATGTTAAATAAAAGCATTTTATGTTAATTAGTGTTTGCTCTGCACCACAGAACTCAACCAATGTATTTGAAATCTTTGAAGTCAAAAGTGAGAGAACAGTGAAGTCCAAAGAAAAGTCTGAGTTGTTCTGAAAGGTGAACTGCAGTGCCCTCTTGAAATCAAGTGTACTATTTGAGACCAGAAAAGCCAATAATAATTCCATACTTAGAGAAAATAGATCCCTGAACTCCAGTTTTACCAGCGAACCCAATCCACACACTTTTAAAATACAGTAGGTTATCCCTGAAACTTCTTTGTGCATAAGAGAAAACTTTTTACACTGTTAAGCTTTAGTACCTGCGCAACAAAGCATGATTTGAAGTTCACTGAAACCAGTGGAAAGATTTCCATTAATTTTTAGTGAATTCAAAATCTGAACTCTGCTTTTTCAAAACCTTTATCTTTCTCCTTTAAAAACCTAGAATTGTGGTGGGAACGTCCAAATGTTGTAGTGGTGCACTCTCAGGGGATTCCCACCTTGGGGCACTTCTATGCCTGACTGCTGATGCATTCACATTTTTCTTCTGTGTGTGAAATGGCTGCAGTAGCATTTGCAAACTGAACCCCCTGAACAGCCTGACGCGCAGGCAAGCGCAGCTCAGATCTGTGCTTCTGTAACAAAATGCGGAGCATGCAAAACTGGAGCTCTACTTGCTGCTGCAGGTGCTGTCCTGATGAGCTTTATGCATAGATAAATGCTGTGCTGTAGTGGATGGAATGAGAAGGAGTTGAACTGTTTCCTAATCCTACTGCTCCTGATAGAGGTTCTTTAGCTCATCTAGAGCCCGTGCTCAGATGGAGGAGAATGAGTTCAGTCCCCTTGGCTTCCAGGATCTCTCACAAGGCCCAGACATGCAAGGCAGCAATGGACAAAGAGGCATTCTAGGTTGTGTCATGCTAGAACATCAGCACAAGGGGGACTGTTCTGCAGTCAGCTTGAATGGATTCTTGGCTCGCCCTTCTTCCCCTTTAAATCTGTCCTCTCTGTTCTTTTTTGCAAATCATGTTCCTCTCCTTAGACAATCCTGAAGAAAACCCTTATTGCCCTACCTACATATTTCCTGAACTTCCTGAAATCCAGCAAAAAATTGAAGGTACCAGAAGTTTAGTCAGAGTATCTGTTGTCTTGTGCTTTGAGTTAACTGTACTATAGTGCCCTAATGGTAACTAGATTCAGGTTCTAGCTTTCTGTTATATTGCCTGGAAATTCAGTTATGCCCAGTATACCTTCTTGTGTGATGCATAAAATAACTAAATCTTTGCTAATCCATTAATCTTTTTAAAAGTATGATACCGTCTACCCTAGTGTTATTAAAGTAGGGAATAAAAGCATATGGTGGTAGAAGTTGGGGGATGAATCAAAACCTCCACTTCATTGTGGATAGTCTCAAAATCCACTGCTTTTCTCTGCTGCAGAAGACAATCCTTATTCTCCTACATACCAGTTTCCTGCGTCTACTCCTAGTCCTATCTCTGAAGGTAATAATAAAGGTCCATATATATTTATCTGCACAAATGCTGCCTTATCCATTTATTTTCTTCTTGGAGTTTTTTCTAGTTGCTGAGCGTTATGCTGCCTCATAATGATCTGCTGCACTCTAAGCATTGCCTTGACTGTATGATGCCTTTTTGGCTTTGCAGAGCTCCTCTGGCTTTGTAACTAGTATTTAACTAATGCTGCAAACTTGGGGTTTGCTTGGTTTTATGCGCTTATCAGTTGCGTGTGCAGTGATTATTTAACATGTCTAGATTGCTGACTTCACATGTAAAGATATGGTTTAACTGAGATTTCTCCCCGTCCTTTCAAATCAATAAATTTCATTAATAATTTGCTTCTGGTTTTTAACATTAACATAATATTAGGGCCAGACCCAGAATGTCACTGAAGCATATTGGTAAAAAGGCTACTTGCTTCAGTGGGTTTTGGATCAGTCCCTCAGTGTAGTCTTTTAAAATAAAAATAACTTGGTAACATAGGGTCAGGGCTGGTCTTAGGTGCACTTGGCATATCTAGGCAAGGACAGAGTTTGGTCTCATCAGCACATCTTGCAACTTGAAATAACACTGTCTTTACCTTATCTCTTCATGTGCTCAGCAGATTCATTTAAACTTCATATTCAAATCAGAATACTTTGCTGTCATTATTTCAGGCATGGTGAAATAGCATCTGTTGCAGTGATAATTGTGTGACTGTGCAAAATACTTATATATGAGAAATACTGGAATCTGCTGCACACATTGGGTATACAGACATCTCCTGATTGGGAAGTTGTTGGTGACAGCCTTGTTGACCTGGTGCTTTGGTGACACTTTAGGTCCTGCAATTTAGGAACTTGCCTACTTAGCCTGTGCCTCAAGCCAACCCTGGTGAGACTATTAATTAACCGTTTTATTCATTGTTTGTATTAAACATCTGGTGGGCATTGTGTAAGAAGAAAGCATGCAATATGAGCTGAGATGCGCAAAGAAGGCAAGGAAATGTAAGGTGCATTTCAGTGTTAAAATGAATGTCGATGAAGTGTCATATAGGTATCTAAGACACTTGATAGTTTCCTGGTGAAACGTATTAGGTGAAGAGTCCTGCCTTGCAAATCGTAATGCAGGGTAAGTTATTTTCTCTTGGCAGAATGTTATGTGGGTATGGGTGAGAGAGAAACAGTTTCGGTAACTAATGGATAAAAGAGTTTTACAGGGACTATTTCCTTGTTCGTAATGAGGTTTGAAAATCCATTTCACTCATCTGAACTAACATAGTTTGCAAACCCAATGATGATAATATATCAAAGAGTGTGTTTTCCCATAAATGTCTCCTATGCACTTAGAAATGTGCATATGAAAGTAGTTTGCTGGTTTATATAGCTGAAATTTTATTGGACCAAACACTAATTTTTATTCTCAATATATTGGGAAACGTTTGTCTAACATTTTCTTGGATTCTTTTCTTGAGAAGAAATACAAAATATTTGATGATGTAGATGAGTTAGAGGGGTTGGAGTACATGTTTTGTGTTTTTAGAAAACATTTCAAAGATATGTACTCAGTGGCAGTGTTTATACAGAGACAAGTTGGAGCCTCACTTTCATACAATTAATGTCGGAATGGATTGATGAGTAAGAGCTCCTAGAAACATCAGGATTTGGACTCCCTTCAAAAATATATTCAGAGTTTTTAGAATCAGAGAGAATATGTCCAATCCATGAAATAGAACCCAACCCTGCAGGTTCTCTACCATCTAGAGGGAAACAGCCTCTCTTCTTTAAAGGAATCAGATATTGAAGTCACAAACTTGTGATTTTCTGCTCTGTGAAGAAGAGTCCCATAGATAGAATGCAGCTTTGAGAAACAGGAGATGTTGTTTTAATACTCAATGCTGATTTACTCTTTAACGTTATCAAATCATTCCAGGTTTGTGTTCCAGTATTTCTTATGTAAAAAGGAAAGAAATGTAGGCACTCTTCTTTATAAGATACTCAGAGACAAAACAAACCTATTTTCCTCATTGTTGTAGATTCTAGAACATAAGAAATTGGAAAATAGCAACTATCTGAAGGGAATTTTTTATTGTATGGTTTTCTTGTTTGAATGATGAGCTATAATGAATACTGGTATTTCTCTTCAAGTAAGTAAATAAAATTATTTTTTATTGATTACCAGCACTAACTAAGATTATTAGAGGTGAATGGCTGTGAAGGCAGTTTTAGACATTGTTCATCTGTATTTGTAGGGACTACTGAGAGTTTTGTGATTTACCAAGTATATTTCTGTCTGAATAAACCAAACTTATATTTAAGAATATCAGTCATTTTTGTCAACGATTCAGTGTAATGTAAATATTTGGTGTCTGTCATTAAGGTTTAAAATATGGAAATTGGCCTGAAAATTGACCTTTGCTTTTTCTTAACCTGAAGGTTATGATAAGCATACCAAGACTCAATAATCATCTTTCTGGAACTTTAACCTTCTAATTTATTCACCAAGAGAACTAAAGCAGATAGGCTAGAAGTTTAGACTTCCCTGAGTCTTCGTGAAAGGCTTGATGAAGGCTTAACTGCCACTTCAGGTCAGCTGTGTTAGCCAGATTGTTTTTTTCCAGCAGATGAGATTGGCTGTAGCATCTGACTGATGTCTTTGAGAGAAAATTTGGAAATTGTTTCAATCTGTTGATTGACATCACTAAATTCACGTAACACTTTTTATAAAATGTTTTTTTAATCTAGTTTATTCTAGCTTCCTCTTTTTTGTTTTTCTGTCTTTTTCTCTATTACATTTAGTAGTTTCTTTGCAGAGATATTAGTAATACTTTTGCTCAAAAATCTCTTTGCAGTCACAGAATCACAGACTATTCTGAGTTGGAAGGGACCCATAAGGGTCGTCAAAGTCCAACTCCTGGCCCTGCACAGGACATCCCCAAGAGTCCCACCATGTGCCTCAGAGCATTGTCCAAACACTTGTTGTACTCTGTCAGGCTGATGCTGTGACCAGTTTCCCAGGAAGCCTGTTTCAGTGCCTGACCACCCTGTGGGTTGAAGAAGGTTTTTCTTATATCCAACCTAAATCTCCCCTGAATCAACTTGATCAGTGTCTGCCCCTCTTCTTCCCCTCATGAGGAAGCTGTAACTGCAGAGAGGTCTCTCCTCCGTCTCATCTTGTCAAGGCTGAACAGACCAAGTGACCTCAGCTGCTCCTCAGACGGCTTCCCCTCAAGGCCCTCCACCACCTTCATTGCCCTTCCTTGGATGCTCTCTAATAGCTAAATACAAAAATCATATGTGATTGGCAGCAGGACTGCTCAGGTCAATTGTTGTGTGTAGCACCTAATGAGTTATTTTAATCATATACTGTGGCTTTTGGATCCTCTATTTATCTCTCAGCTTTTGATAAAGTGGATCTATTAACCCTTGCTATAGAGTAGTTTTATGATAAAAAGGGATTATTTTCAGAAGTACTTTAAGAGCCTGGAGAAAGGTATTAGTGTAAGTAGTATATTGATATTTGTATCTAGTCTAGGAAATATTTTCAAATGCAATTTGAATCTCATTGGAATTTTATTTTTTAGGATACTCTCCCTGTGGTAAGTATTGAACATATCACTCAAAAAATGGTCAATGCATTAGTAGGAGAAATTAAAGGGTCTCTGGTGCTGCTTCTTTGGGGATTTCTCAACTCACTTGCAAAACGCTTTTGTCTTTCAGATGAAGATTCTGATTCATACTCTCCTCGTTATTCCTATTCTGAGAACAGTAAGTAATTCACATTTCTTGTTTAATCTGTCAAACAGAAAGGGCATGTAAAGCATGTATTTATTTGCCTCCTATCTAGGTCACCAATATTCCTATATGTGATTTATCCTACAGGCAGAAACCAGCTTTCTGTTCCCCGCTCCAAGAGCGAGATGGACAATATTGATTCAGAGAAGGTTGTGAAGAGGTCTGCCACTTTGCCACTGCCAAACCGTGCTTCATCACTGAAATCAAGCCCAGAAAGGTGACCTGAACTAAGTTGTATATGGATCAGTTCTGGAAGAATATCTGAAAGCTGCCGATGGGAAGGGGATAAAAGTGGAAGTCTTAGGTCCACAACTCCAGTTAAACTCTTTTGGTAGTTGGATATGTAGTTTTTGCTCTGAGTCTTTTACTAAGCAGCAGTAAACTCCTTCATTGTCACAGCCCAGTCCCTCCTTCTGTCTGTCTTTTTTATCAGACATCACACAGTCTGTTGCATAGTCTCCTGCCTGGGTAAGGAGTGTTTCCTTGGGTGTCATGTCTTTTTACAGTGCCTACCACCTAGGCACAGTGGAAACTCTTGGCTCAGTGTGACACTGTAAAGGCACCTCAGAATACAAGCAAGTAGTGATAATTGTGGAGAAGCAAAATTTGGATTTGTGTTGAGCCTTGGTAAAAAGTTTGCTACATTTTCCATCTCTGAGCAGTCTTACCCATAGGAACATTATTGGAAGTAGGTTCTAGTCAGCAATGTCATTTCTGGTCTTTAGGATGACTTCCCTCCTCATTTTTGGCTTTGTTTATTACTATGTATTTTAAACCTCTTTGTAACAGTAAGGAATGCATTTACCAAATGAAGGGAAAGCAGAATGACCAAAGAATATTTTATGTCCTGCTGAATTTTCCTAGCTCTTGAACTGCTCCTCCCTCCTTTACCACCTTCTACGTGCTCTTAGTGTTTCTCACTTGCTGCCTCAAATGAGCAATGCTGAAATTTGAGATTGCTGCTTTAGTGAGCATCTGAGATCACTGGATCAGGAGACAAACTTTACTGATAGAATGTGTCTTCCTTATGCAGGAATGTAAGGCATAGTGTATTTGCCCTCTGAGAAAACTCTTGCAAATGAAAGAGTTTTTAATTAATTAATGCTTCCTATTATAATTAATTAATTATAATAGGAAGCATAATTAATGCTTCCTATTATCTAGTGGCAAACCAGTGCCTCACCAGAATTTTCTCTGTGGTTGGAGTCTTAAGCAATCAAGTTATTCTGGACAGCAAAGATCATCCTTGTTGAAATTTGTATGCTGTTTGTATGCCAATCATTTTGGCTGTCATCTTGCCTTACTTTAGAAAGAAAAAAAATTAAATTGGTTGTCTCTGTCTCTTCTCAGCCAGTGGAGAGAGTTTAGGCAGCTCAGTGGTTTGTTTCTATCCTAACCAGATCAGAAGGGTAAGGGAGAGGAAACCTGGAGCAGCAGTTTTGGATGGATGCTTCACTTTTGTTTGGCTAATTCTGGGTGAGATGAATCCACATACACATTGCCCATCAAAGAGAATATGCCGAAAGCAAAATCAGAGTTAGTTTATCATCTTAAAAGGCCTGCTTTCTGGGCTTTTTGGAGAGCATTTGTTATTGTGCATGAGGTGTTTGATTATATCAATTTTCAGAGCAACAGGGCCTTGTAGGATATGGACCCAGAATGCTTTGTGACTGTTGTTGTTTGAACTGTGCTGGTATAGGCACTGCACAAAATTATAGTGGTTTGCATATGTCAATGGACTGCTCTTAGCCATCTTAAGATAGAGCAGCCTGAGATAATTCATTCATGTCTCTAGAAGAAACCTCTTGGAATCCAGAGTGCCCTCAGAATCTAGAGAAGTGGTAGTCAGGTAACCAGTGATGTGGCTAAAAGGCGGAAGTTTAGCAAAAGGAATTTAATCTGCGTTCTGCTCAAAGTTGGGACATGTTCATATTTGTGAGGTGAAGCCCATCATTAAGCTGTTTCCAATGAGGAAAGACAGAGAAGTCTGGAAGTTCTTAGAATAACCCCCCTCTGCTCCAATTGTTTCAGCAGCTGAGCTGTATCAAACTCTGCCTGTGACAGATAAACAAATTTGTGTCCAGACCCCTATCTGAACTGTTCCTCTTGTAGCAGTCTCCTTTCCTAGGTTAAAAAAAGTACCCTGATTAAACCATAATTAATGGGGTAAAGCATCTGTCAAAATGGAGTGTTTGTCTCCACAGAAACCACAGTATTTTGGGTTAACTGAGCTTTGTTTCCTCAGGACTGACTGGGAGCCTCCAGACAAGAAGGTGGACACCAGAAAATACCGTGCAGAACCCAGGAGCATTTATGACTATCAGCCAGGGAAGTCCTCCGTTCTGAACAACGAAAAGATGGTAATGCTTGATTTATCCTAGTTTGTGGCTTTATCCTGTGATTATGAAATACCCTCTAAATGCTTGTGTGGTTCTATTTGGATGGGATTCCTTATGCTTACATTGCAGTGCTCATGTGATGTATTTTGAAAACTGTTCTGCATAACTTCCTAACATTTTTGTTCTCTCTAAAGCAAGATCCAGGGAGATTGAGAGGCTTCTTTCCTTTGGACATGTTGTTTTCCATGTTAAGTATGGATCACTAACCCTAGTTTTTAATCCATGTTTGACACTGTGACCTGTTCAGCAGCTGTTTTGCCAGCTGTACTTTTTCTAGGGCACAGAATTAGCTGATGCAGGAGGGTTGAAGGCGTTATGCAACAGAGAAGGCAGGTTCAGTTTCTATGTTCCTCTGATGCTTTAAACACTGGACTAGTTTTTAGAGTGCCTTTAGCATGCCTCAGTGGATGCCTCTGAGGTGCATTAGGATATGGCCATCTTCCTTGGGCTGCTTTTTTCCTCATCTGGATCTCACCACTTCTGTGGCAGAGGTGGTGGGACTGAATGTGAGCTCCCCAGCTATGGTGAAATGTAACCTGCAGTATTAAGTGACCTGTTACCAATTTCAGTCTGAATTAGTAAGCAATGTTGTGAATTGTGACAGCTGGGGACATACAAAAATCTCTTTCTGCAGCCTGGGCTGAGAATACTTGACAAGGGACAGGGCAGAGTGATGATGCTAACCTCGTGAGCCAGTCCTGTATAAATCACCACAGATCACTTAAGATGTCCTTCCATGGTGCACGTGAGACACTGTGTCTGCTAGAAAGTACTGAACTATGTTAGTAATGCAAAACGAACGATAGTGCATAAAGATATAATTGTTCTATAAAAGCATTAATTTGAAGGATTCAATTAGAAGTGCTAATTGCATGTGAGTTTCCAAATGTAAACTGGACTTTGTGCCTTAACAGCTCAGACATTGATGCATGGAGTAGATACAGGAATGCTCCTGAAAAACCTGCCAAGGATTTTACTCAAGAGTGAATAGCAATTAAAATCAATAGAAATGTAACAATCAAGTCTGTTGTGGGACCTGATGCTTCTCCTTAGTATTTTGGTGGGTTTTCTTTTTTCCTTCCAAGTGTAATCAAGGTCCATCACTTTTTGAAGATCCTGCAGCCAACTTCTTTTCACACCCGTGTCCCTTCACTGACTTCAACAAGGTTGCTCCTGATGGGAGCATGATCCTAGTGCCTATTGCAATGGGTGGTGGATGACTCCCTCTTGATACTACTGGGCGTTGGCTCAGCCCATTAGAGAAGTGCCAGTGAGGAGTGGTTTGAACATGGTATGACACCTCCATTCCTGCAGTCCATCCTGGAGCCAGATTTCTGCTGACTTAAACATCAATTTTGTCTCACGGTAAACAGACAAGATTAAAACTTGTGGCAAAAGGCCGGCTTCATCTGTGTACTTAAGCATTTGCAAAAGGTCTGTCATCACCAGTGGCACTGTTTACATGTTTAGACTTCATCAGGTACTAAATTGAGCTGTGGAATCAGAGTCTAAAAGCCACAAGCAGAACCATCATCAGCATAATTGAAAAAAGTTGTACATACAGAGCTCCTCAAAACCAAGATGAAAGCGATAGCTGTGTTACTTCCAATGTTATTTTATGAGCTTTAATTTAAAGCCCCAGACCAGAGAAGAAAGGTCTTGAAGTAGTAGCTTCACAGTCTCTATCAGTCTCATTAAATATAACAGTACTGCAGTGGTTAGTGACTACATCTTTCAGGGTGCAGGAAATTTTTGAATATCTGCTGGTAATCACACCTACAGCTGTGACTATCAGAATCCCAACCCAAAACCATTTCAGAGCAATGAATAGCCTCCTGTGGACATCAGTGGACTTTGTTTTAATGTAAACAGAGTTGTATAAGATGAGTGCTTTTAGTTGGGATGTAGTAAATAAAAAATAGAGGTATTGATTCTTTTGTGCCTTTAAGAAATAGCCAAATCATTCTCCAGGCCATCAGGCATTAAACATGATGTAACTATTTATCTTGCATTGCCTCTCATTCAGCATCGATCCTGAGCTCTTTTCCTAGAGCTTTTTTTTTGTGATGCTAATGGCTATGGCAGAGTCTGGGACATCCAAGTCCAGCACTGTTGTCAACTGCCTCAGTAACCCCACCACAAAATGATTTCCATGAGGATACTGTGCATGTGTGTCACTCCTTCCTCGTTGTGATGGAGCACTTGGCATCACACTGGCACAGCAGACATAATGTGTTTATATTTTTAATGCACTGAGATCCACTCTGTCTTAGACTAGGTATACTGAAATGCAAGAATTAGCTAGATATCTTTTGCAGATTGGTACCTCAGAAGCTTTAGCAATGGACTTTCATTCTCTTACTCACCAGCAGTGTTTTCAAACAGCTAAAATTATTTCAATTTTTTTTGTTTCATTAAAACAGATGGTATGAATGACAGGGAATTTCCTTTTCAGCTGTACTGTTTTCTGTCCTGTCTGATTTTCCTTCATTGTAGTTTTGTCTGATATTCTAACATTTATTTGTGAAGAAACATGTAATATTGTCGCTCTATCCATCCTTTCAGAGATCTTTCAGGATGCACTCTCTCTGACATGTGTCTCGTATGATATAGAAAACCACCTTCCACTCTGTTTGCAGTGTATAGAACAGGGTTTCTCACATGTTCATGTGCTGTTAAAGATGCAGTATTTGAATCAGGTCTCACAGAGTCTCTCTTTTTTTTTTAACCAAATGAAGATTAAAAAAAATAAATTGAAGTTCATGCGGCTTTGGATTTGATGAAAGCGTCTGACAGTAGGACTTGAGGGACTGCTTGACTCCCAGCTCTTCCATTTAGTCTCTCTGTGACTCTGGGCAAGCTGCATAATCTCTCTCTATGTGGGTCTCCTGACCTGTAAAATGCAGTTCATTCATATTCATGTTGCTCACAATGATGCTATTAGGCTTAACTGATGTTTGCCAAGCAGTTCATGGCCTTTATGAGAGACATGCTATAGAAGTTCCAAATTATAAGATTAAATATATACATTTTAGAATGGAAGCCATGGGATCTGCATCTCTAACAGTCCCTTTCCGTGTATTCTTTGCATAATGTTATCCTTCTCTTTCTTCCATTCCCCTATCACCAATTCCTTTAGACTCGGGATATAAGCCCAGAAGAGATAGATTTAAAGAATGAACCTTGGTATAAATTCTTTTCGGAATTGGAGTTTGGGAAACCGGTAAGTTTGATAGTTGCAATGACCAATGAAGTCAACCTGCTTTTTTTTTAATTTATTTTTTTTTATGATTGTCACATCTCTTTCCTAGGCCCTAAATCTGAAACAGCTGCCTTACTCATTTAAAGATGTGATTGTACATAATGTCATCCTGATACTAACATAAAGCAGCTGTTCTGTGGCCACTTTTAGTGTTTTGAAGCCATTTACAAACATTCCCCACCTTCCAGCACTATGTATCAACAAGGTAATATTTTTTCACACACCATAGTTCAAACTGCATTTTTGTTGTTACTGTTAGAAATAATACCCTGTTCTCATTCTTAAAAGTTCTTAATTCAAAGCCATTATTCTCACTTTGCCTAACAAGATCTAGGATGGCTGATAGGTAGCTTTAAGTCAAGGGAGAATTATTTATTCCTGTCCCTGGCTTGTAAACTGTAGGTCAGTGATTTCCAGCTCTCCATAAACAGATCATGACCCTGTTTCCTGCTTATTTCCTTATGCACGTAGCTTCCCATTGCGTAAAATGAGGGGCATTAGTCTGTGTTGAATAGCCCTTGCCCTTCCCTGAAACGAAAAGAGTCTGAGAACAGTGTTCTTTCTTTTCAAATGGAGCTGTGTTGCTCTGTGTGGAGAGAAAAAAAAGCGCCTTGATTTCCCCTCTGGAAAAAGATGAACTAAAGCTTAATTATTCAATAGGACAAAGAACATTTTGATGGAGGGAACACATCAGTGGTCATGGCTACTGGAAAAAAATGTGACTTTAAAGCATTTTATGGCCTGGTTCTTACTGATTAAACACTATTAACTTAGTATTAAATACTGTTTATTAAGCTACTATTACTTCACCAGAGTAATGAGTGAGGGTCAGTGTCAGCCTCTCACATGTATTCAACCAAGTTTGTCGTTTCTGCTTTCCCCTTGAGATGAGTAGTAAATGCCCATGCACACAGCTTTTGAGTGCTGCTGAGATTCCATGTGTGTACAACAAAACAGAAATATGTTTTAAGGTTTAGTACTGTCTTCAAAGGCAGTTGCACATGGACAGTAGAGAGCAGGTTTCCTTTAAATCTAGTCTTTATTCTGACAGAAGTGACAAAGTTCCTCTGCACAGAACGTAGCTACCTGGAGTTGTGTGCTCAGTCTGATCACATCATACAAATAATGTAATTTTTGCTGAAAAGCAAGGATGTACAGTGGTTGAGTAGTCCAGTCTTTCATAGAAAACTATGGACCTTCCATCCTAAGCTAAAGAAGTTTCAGCAGTGTTTGAGATGAGCCTTCCTAGTGTTTAGGCAGTAAAAGTCAGATAAATCTCACCTCGCTGAGGCTTTTAAGTGTTGTCAGTATAAGGATTTAACTTCTCACAACTTGTCATGGTTTAAGGTTTCCACAGTGAGAAGAAACCTGTTTATCTTTGCTCCCATGTAATTAATAGCCATCTGCTTTTGCAATGAGTGAAGGTTTGTCATCTCTGTGGTCCTTTGAGTTAGTGTGAGTTAATGGAAAACGTGTCAAAGAAAGGAGAGCATTTATGCCCTTGACCCTTTCTACATGTGGGCGTATACCTATTCTTTAGAAGTGTGGATTTGTGCTTTTAGCCATGCAGCCATGGCCTTATTCCAGAAGAGGGTATCTCAGGGCAATCTGTCTCATGTTCAGCAGAGCATCTGTTCTGGTGACAAGTTCCCCACCTTGCTCAGGGCATTTTTGTTAAGTGCTGCTCTCTTATGGCTTGTCTTGAACTTGCTTCAGTTCCAAAGCCATGCAGCCATGCTCCCCAAGAACTATGCCAGTTCCTGAATATGGAACTCCATAAATAGTGCTTTGGTGTCAGGCACTTGAATTCAGGATGCCATCTCAGACTTTTATAGCTGGCAAAGCCTTCTCTGAGCTTTGTTGCTACAGCTCAAAGAACATGCTTTTTGTAGCTTTGCTCATTCCAGTCATGGGAGTCCAGTCTGGTCTTTCACTCTGAATAATCCTGCCTGATACTTACATGTGCATCCAAACAGGAAAAAATCCGTTTTGAAATTGGCATTTTCAGCTGTAGGATGAATTTTAAATAACTAGTTCCCAAACTTCCTTGTGTCCCACTCTGTCCACCAAAAATCCCCACAAACGAACCCCAAAACCAGTAAAATAAAAAATAACAACTCTGCATTCTCATTGCCCCACAATGCCACCACTGGAAAATCAGCCATTTGTTCACATGGTATGTATTCATACTCTGACGGGAGTGAGAAAGATTTTCCCTTTTCTTTATCGAAGGACATTGTTTTACCCTTTCCTTTTGAAAAGAAGAATGAGCAAAACAAATGCTTTTTATGACTGTGTGGTTTTTTCCCCCATTTTGTTTTGTTTTTTGTTAAGAATGCTTTAACCAACAGCTGTGGACTCCCTCTAGAGAGTCCAAAATCCCTTAGAGCACCTTGCAAAAAAAAAAAAATTTCTGAAAACATTACTGAAAACAGCCCCTTCCACACTGCATGTATGTTCCCTTTTGCCTCCCATGATTTCTTGATATTTATGCTATAGCAGATTTATCCCTCTTTCTCTCTCTCTTTCTCTGTTGTGGTTTGTTGTTATTTTATAATTTCTTTTCAGTGTTGATGCGAATTCCCTATTGTATTTCCCCTCTGTTCTAATCCAGTTTCCATATTCTCTGTGATGTCTTTCCTTATCTTCATTTCCTCATTTCCTTCCTCTGCTTTCCATCAGCCTCCAAAAAAGATTTGGGATTATACTCCTGGAGATTGCTCTATCCTTACTAGAGAGGATAGAAAGGTAATTGTGTCTCACGTACGTTGTACTACAGCATCTAGCGCGTATATATGTGTGTATGTGGTTTTCTTTTTTTTTTTTTTTCTTGTAGCATTGCTTGGTTTTTTGTGTGCTTGTGAGTGACTTTTTTTAATTGGGCTTGAGCTCATTAGCCTAACAATTAAGTAGCTAGTAAATTGATTTAATAAACAATTCTTAAATCATAATCAGCCATAATTTAGAGTGGTTGTTTTGCTATCTTGACTTGCAATGATAATTATACTAACAGCATATTGTGTATTGTTACAGTATCTTTTTTTTCTTTACAGGTGGGTTTTATAACTTTATGGTTTGTAGAAATAGATTCTAGCAGGCCTGTGCATCTCTTGATTTGGATGTTAATTGCCTAAAACTATTTCCTCTGTAATGATTGAAACATGATTAATTGCTAGTGATTTTCTGTGTATTGTCCATACCACCTTCCTCTTTTTTCAATTAAAAAGGCTCTCTTTTTTTTTTTTTCAAAATTAACATTCCTTTGGTTTCCCCTAACCCTAAGCATTGTTTTCCCATTCTTCTTCTCCTTCTTTAACCAGAGTGATCTAGAAAAAGACCTCTACCTCTACCAGACTGAGTTAGAGGCAGATTTAGAAAAAATGGAGAAGCTTTATAAAGCGCCACATAAAAAGCCACAGAAGGTATTTCCTATTCTTTTCATGCTGCCAATCCCTGTTTCCAAACTCTCTGCTCTAATCTATTCACTGCTGGATGATTATTAAATGAGGTTGGGATAAATAATGGTACTGAGCATTCTGACTGCATGGCTTGCTGTGTCGCTGTCAGAAATAATAGAATGTGATGCTGAGAATCCAGCTTGAAATCCATTTCAGATACAGTGATTTCCTCTCTCACCCCACCACCACGTTCGCTTTCAGCTGCCCCCACCCCCATCCCAGTCCCCGTTTCAGGTTTAGAGTTCAGTCTCTGCAAAAAAAACCCTCTCTATTTTTCACATGAATAGGCAGCAGCAGCAATCAGCTTAAAATTCTTGGTTGGCGTGTCACGTCATCATCTCGTGCCTTTCAAGCGTGTTCCCATCTACTCTCCCTTCATACAAGCCCCGCTCTCTGCTTGGAGCTCACGCCTACCCAAGATTTTGGATATTCCTGAGAGATTTTACACAATTTTCCTTATGCTGCACCTTGCCATGGCCTTCTAGGGCAGATCAGCTGCTGCTGCTGCTGCTTCGAGGGTCTGCAGGACTCGAACCATGAAATGATAGATTAATTGGTAACATGCCATTTTTTCTTTTTTTTTCCTGTTGCTGATTTTTTTTGAAGCTGCGGCATTTCACCAGGACTTGGAAAAGCTGCTTTTTCAAACCCAAGATTTGCTTTTTCTTCCTAGATAGAAATCCTCACATAGATGAGGGGACACCAAATAGAGAATTGCTTCTAAAATTGCCTTCAATTTTTAAATAATGTGTCTAAGAAGCGTTAGATGGATTTAAAGCAAGCGGCTAAGAACTGGCTTTTGCTATTGAACCTGTGCAGCTGGCATTGCTTCTCTTAAGTAAGGAAACTGAACTGAAACGTCGCTTTTCTTTTTAGAGCTTTGGTATTTTTTGAACGCTGAGGAATGTATTGTGCTGCAGAAATGTAATACACCTTTAAAGCAAAGGCGGGCAGTGACGGGTTGGGGGAAAGCTTGGGGAAATAATTATGAGCATGTGTCTCCTGGTCATGGCCCAGCTGGTTATCTCTTCTTGCTTTTGGCTTTATTCACAATGACTCATTTGCAGACAAAAGAATAGGCACTGCAAAAAGGCATCGGCTGTGCTAAAAACCTGTCACTGCCCTGAAGGAACTCACAAAAATTGTTGCTCTTCTGCAAAGACATTGACAGCTTAAATTGCATTTAGATTTAAACCTCAATGTCTCCTATAGGCTAATATTTAAGCAATAGATGGAAAATTACTTAAGCAAGCCTTTTTCTTTCTCCTCACATGTAAGGGCATATCAGTGACTCCTTTGTTTGGACTTTTGCAGAATACAGCAGGTGTTACTCCTCTGGAAACTTCCACAGACCATTCTTCTCAGTAAGTTTTCAATTGCTTGTTGATGTCTCTTTTACAATCTGAGGTCATGTACGACAGGGTTTTGGGCGTTGGACATGGGTTGGCTTTTTGGGGTATGGATATAGACGTATGCACGTACCATAAGAATTATATGCGTGCTTTAGGTGAGTCCTGGTACAATGTCTGCTTTTCAATCCAGAATGAATTTTGAAGTGATTACATTAGTGATTGCATTGTTTTAATAGGATTTGCTGATTGTGCTAGGCAGTAGCTTTAAAAAAAACAACAGACCTTTAACTTCATCTGACGAATTTTGCAAATTGACTGTATCTTCATGCAAGTAACATTATTGTGTGGAATAAAAAAACGTTGTTTGTTACACGTGTGATAGATTGTCTCCTGCTAGATATTCTGTGTTATGTGCACCAGATTAGATGGATGCAGTTGATGAAAGGCAGTAATTTTCCAGCCTACAGGAAGGGAACAGTAGTAGGAGTAACAATATTTCTCAAAGATCTATTGGGCACTGCTTTTTCAGCAGAGTATGTAATGAACAGTATATTCTGTGTAAATGAGTTGTACATGGAGTTGGCTTGTTTTAAAAGAGGAACACACACAAAAAAATCCAGAGCAGGACGCTGAGCGGTGCTGAGTTACTTGAGTCATCCTGAGTTATTTGAGCCTCAGAGCCAGCCCCTACTGTGAGCCTGCTTCTCCTTGTAATTGTACTGAATACTCAATGTTGTCCATAGGCACAGTGATCCCCTCTATGAGGACGGTTTGTAAAAAAAGGCAGGTTCTCCTCCAGATGCCCATTAATACCATGTGTGTTCTCTACCCCTCTGGGGGCCTTAGAGGTCTCCTGTACTTCTTTCAACTCAGTTCCCTTCTGTCTGTGTTCATTCTGCTGGGAAACCCACACAACCGCTGCAACTGTTTTGTTTTGGAAGGAAGAGAGCAATAAAATAAATGGAAATCTCTGAGATTAGCATAAATATCTTATGTTTGCAAGTGATTGGTAAGGTTTCTGCTCGTGGCAGCACTGTGCCACACAAAGCATTCAGGAATGCCAGCGTCTGATCCAGTGGAGAGGAAGCAAGCTGGGTATGCTGGGAATGGGACACAAGAGTGAGGCCCAGTGGAGTTGCACATTTTTCCCTGCCTTGCCGTTAGAGAGCAGAGAGAAAAGATAGCTGGAGTTTACTGTCTTCTTTTTTTGCAGTGTTGCTCTCTCTTAATTCACCTGATCTTGCAGACTGCTTTGGCCCTAATACAGTACTGCTTGCTGGCCTGAAGAAGAGAACAGCTAGTAAAGGGATTCTGCCAAATGCCTCCTCTATCTCCCCCAGGTTTATTCCCAAAGGAGGATTGTTTTAACCCTTTGTTTTTTAACAACTAGGCTAACAACTATCAGGGCAGTCATTATTCCCTGCAGCAGCTGGCTGGGTTTCCTCAGGTACCTGACAAAGAGATGCACTCTTTATCAAAGAGATAACCCTGATAAACAATAGCTTTGTAGCTATGGGTCTGTGTGGGCATTGTCTAGGTTGAAAAAGTGACAATGTTCTCTTTTGTGGCGCTCTTCATGAGCTTCCAGAAAGTAATTTATGGGACTGCATATGACCTGGTTTTCCTTGTCCGGAAACTAAAATCATCTTTGTGATCCAGACATTGTGTAATTCCACCTCCATAGCCAGTCCTCTGATGTGTTTAAAGCTTTCTCTTTTCCCCAGAAGTACAGCATCTATCCAAAATAAACAGATACATGTACAGATTTATCCACAACAAACAGATACAATCACAAACATTTCTAAATTCTTATAAATTTGAATCACTCTTGGACATCAGGATGTCAAATATTTATATTAATTGGAAATTTTTTTTTTTTTTTTTTCAAATTTTCCAGTAGTCATGCTTTGGCCCCAGAATAGCTTTATGTGAGACTCCATCTTATTCTGCACAGCCTAGTTGAGCACAAGAACTGGTATCAGATGAGCTTAGCTTTTAGGAAAACAGTCTGCCTGATTGCTTAGTAAGTTTTTTGCACCTGGAAAGGCCATTTATACCATGGCATTGTCAGTTATTCTTTTAGAGAGAAAACAGGGAAATCTAGAAATCAGATGTGTGAACATACTTGTGCTTAGGTTCATGACTAGAAAAGAGATTTGCAATAAATTTCCAGTCTTTAAAAGCCTAAGAAATTAGAATTGTAATCATTTTAACAGCATTCTGTTTATATATATGCATGGTAGACCTAGAGTCCAGGACTTTTTATTCCCTGTGGTAGAAGCCTTGGGCAAAGCTGAACAGAACTGTGTGCATTGGGAATTTCTTTGGCAATTAAAACAGGATAGTATCTATAGCCCTATACTATTGCTTCTCTGCACGGTCCCTCACTGATGGGCTTCGGAAACTGCTCAGGAAATCTTGAACTATAGTGTTGACTGGGAGGCTGGACTGGATGAGATGACCTCCTGAGCAGCTGTGCTTTGTAAGCATGGGACAGGCATGGCTAGTGTTTAAGGAGAGAGAACTGGAAGCTGGAAGGTTTTGTGTACTTCCAGCTAGCCAGTGAATTTCATTGTGTCTGCAAAGAAATCATGTATCAGCTTTGTGACTGTTGTCTCATCTGTAAAATAGAGGAGTGCTTTCCTGCTGCCTGTTTCTGGGGGGACTAAGCGTGCAGAGTTCCCTCAAGCGGAGGATGCTTTGGTAGTGCCAAACCCAGAACATTATTGCAGTGTATTCATAACCGCTTCATTCAGCACCAGTTCTTCATACACAGTCTATTCTGGGTTCACAAGTGTGGTTTTCTCTTACTTTGCATGAAGCTCTCAGCAAACAGGAGTGACCTTCTGGTGTTCCTCCCCTTTTTTTTGTGTGTATTCTAGCCCTACTTATTCACCAAACTACCATGCAGTGAAGAGGGAGTCAGAGCTAGCTCCGGGGGACCCTGCGGCCTTGGAGAATGAAAGGCAGATTTACAAGAGTGTGTTGGAAGGTGGAGATATCCCATTCCAGGGGCTGAGTGGTCTCAAGCGACCTTTGAGCTCTGCTTCCACAAAAGGTAGGTGGTTAGAGCACTAACCTCTTCTTCATTCTGCACAGTGTTAAAAGCCAGGTGATAGGGGGTGAACTGTTGAAAGGTTTAGAGTTCTATTCAAGCCAGTTGATATTTATGCTGTCCTTCTCCTTGCCATCCCCAGTGTTCCCTCCTTTTTTCTCTCAGACCACGCTGGCCAATATTTTTCACGATGCCTTTAACTGATCCAGGTTCCTCTTCTCAAGAGAGACCAGCTCCCTCCATCCAGCACCTCAGCCACACCCCACACCCTCATGTTCTTCTTCAAGCCTGCTTAGGCTGGCCTTGCTATCCATCTGCTCCCACTGCCTTGCCATTCTAGAGCCCTTCCCTGCCTTTTCTGTTCTTCCCGCAGCAGTATCTCAGCAGGCCACACCAGTCTGCTGGCCTGGCTACTCTGGTGTAGCTGGTGCCATGTGCTCCACAGCCTCCTGCCTGCCAGGGGTGGGCAGAGAATGCACTGACACTGAACCAGCAATTGCTGGCTGAACCAGCCCTGCAGGCTCAAGGAATGTGAGCCAGGAGAGACGGATCTCCTCCTCTTCCCTTCCCCTGTTGCAGACTCTCTAAAAGAGACAAGGAAGAGCATGACTCCCATCAGGGAATTGTACTGGGGAATGTATCTCTGTGCCAACTTCAACCTAAAAATGGCTTGAGATGGGGAGAGGACTGGAGAAGGAATGTGCTGGGTTTCTGAACTGCTCTCCCTAAAAATAGTACATCACACCAAAAAGGTCTCTCTGTCTCTGTCTTCCAGCTGTTTTTCAGCATTTTTTCAGGCCTGTAGGGCAGGGAGTCAAACTGGATTTGAACAAAAAAAATCTGTTCAAACAGTTATTATTCCTCAAACTGCAATTGAACCTGAATTGTTATTTTGACATTTGCATTTGAAGTCAAATTGGAAACAGACCTAAAAACTGCAGTCTAAGATGAAACCAGACTTAATATTTAATCCTATTAGAAAAAAACCAATGTCCTGATCTGACTCCTTGAATTTTAAAGCAGCCATGGCCAACCACATTGTCTGAGAAACATTCAGCTTATTCCTAGTATGGGGAATCTCTAAGCAGGCATCTCCTGGGCAAGGCCAGCTGATGTGGTGTGCTTGTGCTAGCACAGTCAGCCTCTGATTGTGTTCTCCCTCCCAGGAATAAACTGTTTGGCAAGGACTGTGCTGAGACAATAGTAGGTGTGATTACAGGCTTGGTATTAAGCCATTTTGCAATGTTAGTGCCTCTGCATTCTTGCTGACACCCTGATCCTTCCCAGAGTTCAGCTGCCCTTTTCCATGGTGCCACAGCTTCCCTGGAAGCTCATGATGCTTAGCACTTTTTAGGAGGGTGCCTTAAAAGTGCTCTAGATTTGCTTCTGGCCAAGCCTCTCATTTCAGAAACGTTAGCAGCACTTCACCTACTCCTGTAACCGTGCCTTGTTTTTGCAGTTTCTTCCTGCTTTTTTATATGTTTTGGAATTTTGTTTCTTTAAGGTGCATTTTATGAAATCCAAGCATGTTCTTTCTCCTTTCTCAATAGCTTTCTAGCACTTAAGCTAACAGGTTGTATTTATTTTATTCTGCATGCTTACCAGTGGATCGTAAAGGTGGGAATGCTCATATGACTGCACCCTCTTCAGTTAATAGCCGAACCTTTAACGCTAGTCATACCGGTATGTTAGGTCACGCATGTAAACATAAGAAGCCCTTATCAGCTGCCAAAGCCTGCATTACTGAAATCCTCCCTTCTAAATTCAAACCCAAACTAGCAGCTCCAGCTGTTCTTGTGCAGGACAAGACGGGTATCTTGCTGTCTCATGAGAAAGCTCAAAGCTGCGAAAACCTTCGTAGCTCCACTGCCTTGTTTGATAATAAAAAGGCTTTCATGGTAGACATAGGGGAAAGCATAGAAAACATCTTGATGAAGTCGAAGCAAGAGTATGCCATCAAATCCGGCAGTACCATGAGCCTACAGGAATATGGCACCAACTCTAGGAAAGGCTACCTGTTCCCTGCCTCCAGAAGGAGTGGGATGGAGTTTACAACACTCTATAAAGACATGCACCAGATCAACCGGTCCAGGATCCATTTGGACACAGTCTCCTCCTGCAGCGTGAAGGATATTGCATCTCAGTTTGAGAATGAAGCAAAGGACAGGACGGAGCACAGCCTTAGTCGAGAGGATTCAGAGCAGATCCCCAAAGACACTGTTTCCTCCCGTATCAGTGCCTTTGAGCAGCTGATCCAGAGATCCCGATCAATGCCCTCACTTGACTTTTCCATTGGGCAAAACAAACCCACCACTTCTCTTCAGTCTAAAACTTTGCTGAGTGCTGCATACTCTGCAGAGATTCTTCTGGATTTGTCAAAAGCACACCAAGAAGAGAAGGACGTTGCCAGCTTTGCAGATAAATCCTCCCGCTCCTGCAGCAATGTGGAGGACACGGCTTCAGATATCAGTGATGTCATCCCTATGGATACACTTTCAGCTTGCACTGATGAGATAGATCTTCTCTCAAATGCCTCCAATGACAGTGGCAGCAGCAGCAGCAACCTGAATGGGCCTCAGAAGCATAAAATCAACAGATGCAAAGGCGCATGCCCAGCTTCCTACACCAGGTTCACTACCATCCGAAGGCATGAACAGCAGCAGGCCTCCAGGAACCCTGATTCCAAAGGGGATGTCTATGGGGACAGGCACATGCTCCCCAGAAACGTCTACCTAATGAGCCCACTCCCATTCCGATTGAAAAAGCCCTTCCAACACAAATCCTGCAGAACTCCACCCCCAGACTGCCTGGGAAGCCTGGCAGTGCCCAGCCCTGAGAATCCGGATGACCCCATACAGCTGCAGGGGAGTGTAGGAAACAAGAGTCACCACTCCCAGCACCAACCTTGCTCCAGAAGCGGGCCTCTTGCTCCCAGGCGCCGGTCCTCCTTTGACATTGTGGAGAGGCTTAGCTACTTCCCCACCGTGGGATCTAGCCGGGATAGCTTCGCGGGCCGGGCTGACACTCCTGACTCCTTAAACAATGGGAACCCTGTTTCATATGCTCTCTATCACAGCTTGGACACAAACAACAACCCGCAAAGTGAACTTGGGACGTACCTAGGAGGTGGTTTTTGTGTTCTTTACCGGTGTCCCTTTATTTGTCTTCTTCCATTTTCCTCCTCTCTTCTTCCACAACCCTTGCATTTTTACATCCCACCTTTACATCCCCTGACTCTCTGGTTTTTTTTCCCCCCTAGTGTGTCTAATGTCCTTTGTGTGTCTTGCTGAGCAGTTTTGTTCAGGACTTGTTAACAGCTGCACTTCTGAGAAACAATTTCCGCTGCCTTTCTAATCACATCAGGTTCAGTTTATCTCTGAAGCAGCTCTGGGGATGCAAGAATCTCAGCATGAGATCTTTCTGTATCATTTACACACATGGGAATTATAAACCAAATGCAGATGATTTGCTTTCAGGAGTAGTTTCTCAAGGTCTAGTTGTGTGTGCGTGTGTGTGTGTGTGTATTAAACTTTTCTCAACAGTAAAATGCCAAATCATACTTTGATGGCAGTGAATCTTTTCTTCACAAAGTCCTTCTATGTCTTTGCACTTTCCTGTATCATTATTTTCTCCCTGTTCTTGGATCTTTGTTCACATGTACAGCCCAAAAGGGAAAAAAATGAAAATGGACAAATTATCAACATCTGATTGGCAATTTGGTCAATGGCAATTGAGAATCCTTATTGTCATAACGGAAACAAATTGTTTAAAAATACCTATTTTTTTCCTTTCTGGTTATGCTAGATAAATCCATGTGTATTTTAACTTCCTTATGTTGTTTTGAAGTAGATTCAGAATCACCAAGGCATTTTGCACCAGTTGATTACATGGAAACTCCAGAAGAAATTATCCGCAGGCGGCATGATGATAAAGAGGTAATGCCCTCCTTTATGGCCTAATAACAGTAGTAGCAGCTCCACATATAAGAAATGTAGCATTTAGCCTTATATAAGGACGGCTTGTATGTCCATGGCTATGTGGCCTGGAAGTTAGAGTAACAAGCAGTTACTAGTATGTTTTACTTTCAATACTCTCTGGCACTGATTTGCTGTATAATGTGTATAGTCCAGTTCAACTTGTTTCAAATAAACCTGATAGTTCTTATCAGTTGCACAAAATTACATATAGGGGCTTTAAATTATGTAAAGAGTTTGGAAATGTATGTGAGATGTGGTACAGCACCCCAGTACTTGCAGAAAAAGATTGGTGATCTGTGATTGTTCTTCATGCAAGCCACTTGAGTTAGTATTAATCAAACTAGTGAAAACTGTATTTTTCCTGTGGGGGTCCTCAAGTTTTGTACATCGAGTGTAAAATGTTTTAAGCTACCAGAAAGTGGGAAGTTTTCCCTCAGTGCAAACTAGAATTCTTTATGGTGTCTGAAGTTGTTGTTGACAGAATGCAGCAGTCCTTTTTAAATTGTCTGGGAAACACTGGGACAAGCTGAAATAATAGGAAAGACATATAGACTTTTCAGCATTGAGTATATTCAAGCTGAGTTAAAGAAGTTATAAAATGATTGCTTTCCTGGAAGATGGAATTAATTTCCCCTGCCTGGGGGGGGGGGGGGAAGTTATTTTNTGTTGCGGGGAAGAGGAAATTATTTCCCCCGCGGTGGGGGGGGGGGGGAAGTTACTTTTAGTGTTAACCTTCTGAGTTCAGATAATGTTTATGTGTGCTTTGAAATATGGTGAAACCTGCTCTTAATTCCTATGTGAAAAATGGTTTTTTGCTGTCTTCTCCTGTGAAAGTTAGTACTTTCCCCACTTCCAAAATCCAGCATGAAAACTTGTGTAAGATCAAAAATCTGAATTCAGTAAGACTTTCCGGTTTCAAATGAATTAGCACACAGCTGAACTCTTAGCCTACAGTCAGCCCGAGAAGGTGGAAGAATCCTTCTGCCCAGATACGCAAAAATGCATGTTTCCAGTAATGTGCCAGAGACTTTAGAAATCCAAATTAATTCTTAGGTGTTTATTTACTTTATTTTACAAAGTGTGTTACATGAGCCCAAAACAAGTATGGGAGAACCTGAATCTGGTTAGGCACTCTCTGAAGCTCCTTGCAAGGCTTAGGAGAATTTGGTGCCTCGGAACTTACCAGTGGGGCTTATTCAGGTCTCTTGGAAGTCAATGAGAGAAACTCCTTTTTGGTTGAAAAGGGTTTGGATCAGCTCTCTGCATTATCAGCAATCTTCTTAGAAGCTCCTAGGACCTGCCCAAAACTTAGAAAAAATCCTCATTGACTTCCATCAGCTTTGGATCAGATCCTCTGTATGAGCTGGATTTCAGTTATGCCATAATGATGATGTACCTTCTGTGTCTGTAAAATGAAAGGGTATTCTGTCTTTAGTAGAAACAGTATTTGATACTGAACTGTAAAGCCCCAGCTATTTGCAGGGACCTCAAGAATTTTAAGTCACATTTATGGCAGCTTTTGAATGCCTTTAACTAGATGATTTACTGCCCATTTTATGCAATTTTATGGCAGAAACTTTTAGAGGACCAGAGACGGCTTAAACGTGAGCAAGAAGAAGCTGATATTGCCGCTAGAAGGCACACAGGGGTTATTCCAACGCACCATCAGTTTATCACTAATGAGCGATTTGGGGACCTCCTAAATGTAGACGATACAGCAAAGAGGAAATCTGGGTCAGAGGTCTGTTTTAGTTACCTCAGTCTGCTGCTTGACCCAAAGCAATAATTGCCTCTCACAATGTTGTGCTTTAGGCCGACATTAGCTCTTCAGAGAATGTCGTTTGTTGTTTTTTTTCCACCTTCCCCTTTCCCATTCTGGCTTCATTTAGATCTGCTTTGACTCTTATGCCTGGTAAATTAATTGATATTTCTATACCAAGCTGCATATATTAAAGCATGCCTGCTGAGAATTGCTGGTGCACACCTGTGATGCATGCCTTTAAATATCAGCTACTTAGTCAATCAAAGGCCTTCTACATCTTATGCGTCATATTGCTACATTGTCTTCTTGTCTGTGCCTTATGCTTAGAAACTTCATGTCTTGATCCTGACGATGCAGCTGTCACATAGTTTTTTTTAGAAATATATTGTTTTTTCTCTTGAAATATGCTTAATGTCCTTTAGAAACAACCAGAAAAAAGTCTCAGCATGTTTCACTGCGTACAACCTGGCTGGACTTTCTGAAAGAGACAAAGGAGGAGGTACATATTTTTTTCGTGAGGCCAAGGCACTTTTCCGGAGCGCTGGATGCTAGTCCAGGTGTTGTGGCCAAATGCCTTTCCTGCCTCGCATGGGTTATTGCTGGGCTCTGGAGAGCAGCTCTGTTTCCCCAGAGGTGCTGCACTGTGGAGGTGCTCACCATGTGCATGGAGTACACCTGTCTGCCCTTTAGTTTCAAGTGCTCTGGAGCCTCATGAATGTGACTGCTTCTTATTTTATGCTCCGTTACCAAAATGACTTTAAAATCGTTTGAATATTTTGTGGCTGTTAGAAAATCAGCCAAGTAAACCTTTAGAGCCTAGGCCTGCTGTCAACATCCATTTTGGCTCTTTAGCCACTGAAGACTTTTTTCAGACATGCGCTTAATTTATTCATATTTCCTCTTCACCTTTGTCTCTTTCCTACCAATTGATACAGAGTACATGGGTCACATGGCAGTATTCAGCAGGGCCACGTAATAATCAATAAGAGCCACATCAAATAATATCCTACTGTTTTTCCCAGCTAGTAAATTTTGCTGTTCCATTCAAATCTCAAGAGAAATTTGGTCCTGGAGCCCCAGTAACTGTAGTTACTGAAGCAGCTTTCATTCGTCAGGGTTAGTCACATTTAAAAGTTGACTGCTGTTAAATCCATTTCCTGTAGAGCTCCTAATTACTGCTATACCAGAAGTTGGCACTTTGTTTCCTGGTGGGAGATGCCCATCCAGCATATACGGACTGTAATACCAGTTGCACGCAAGCTTGTAGCAGAATACATGCATTCAATTTCCTCCCCATGCTAATGTTAGCTATAGAAGAGTTTGGGTGATTTTCCTCAGAAGAGGGTTGAAAACCTAATTATTATTTTAATATATTGATTTTCTTTTTTGATCTCCAGATGAGACCTGCTAGAGCAAAGTTTGACTTTAAAGCACAGACACTAAAGTGAGTACAGCTTGTTACTCCTACCTGGAATGTTCTTCCTCTGCTTTTTGCCCTAGGATGCAGCATTTTTGAAGTGTCATGTAATTGGATTCATGTTTTGGGGTGTCTTTCCAGCAACTCAAAGCAAAATTGTCCATAGTAAGGCAGGGAAAAGTAATATGAACCTTGCAGGTCATAGCATCTAAAGGACCTTTAGGAAAATGTCTTCTTTCTTGGTGCATCTCTATCCCACTTGATTTTTAGGACAGTCTTCCATTATTTACTGCAACGAGTGAGTGCTCTACCTGGCAGGTGAGTGGAGCCACAGGAGAAGAACACTACAAAGCATAGCCCGAGGGCAGAAGGAACTTAAACAGATACCTAGCTTTAAGCGTATGGGCCCCTGACTCAGGATTTTCCTGATTCGGAACATGTAAATGTGCAGAGTGGTCACTGCTCTCCTGGCATCTGTGGATACATCAGCGAATGTTTCAGATGTCATTGTTGTACCTCCAAGCCCTGTTGTGGTCCTTTGCATGAATCCCGCAGCACTACTTGTTCTTTTTGGGAAAGACTGCTGTGAAGAGAAAGCCTGGAAAGCCTCTTTCTCTACATGAGCCTGGAGAAGCTCTCATTTTAACATTGCTAGGGAGGGAAGAAAGAAGAACAGAATTCAGTGAAGGACCTGTTGGTTTTTGTCTCAAGTACTAATGTCCTGAGAATATTTTTTATGTGTTCTATAGGTGATGATTTGTAATAATTTAAATAGGATCTCCCCAGCACCTATAATAAAACTGAGACAGATTAGGTGTAGCTGTTGTGTCCCTTGAGTAGAATATACCAGGGTGCCAGACAAAAGTAAAGCAGAGTTTGTAAAAATCGTCTTGGAAAAGGCTGTGTTGTTTATTTTCCTCTGGGGACCCAAGTAGTAAGTTTATGAGCGTAGTACAAGCTGGCCACAGTTCTTGGAGCTGCAGACATTCATAATTTTAGCACTGAAGCCTGTCGATGGAAATTCCAATTTTCAGCCCAGTTGAGGTCAGTGATTGCACAACCACAGGCTGACCATCAGTGTAATCATTGCAGGATCAACATTGCCATGTGAGGACGTTCAGCTAATCAGCAAACTAGCTCAGATTAAAATCGTGTGTCTCTTTGGAAGGCACTTTTGACATGACTGTTTCAAAACAGGAATTGAGGGCTGCTCATCATATCCAACATGGAAAGTAGCCAGTGTCATATTTGGCTTGAGCTTGACCCCATTGCTTCTGGCAAGTATGTGGTTATTAGAGCCCTCACAGGCCAACTTTTTTGACAGGAGGCCCAAAGAGCAATAGAGGTCTTGCACATCACAATATGAACAGGGTAATCCTCAACATTCAGCTTGCACTTTGGGTGGAGCATGATGTGTATCAACATGCTGATGCAGACCTTGGTACCTAGGGTTTGCTGGACAGAACAAGAACACATCTGTTCTCCTCCAGTGAAGTTCTGATGGAGTGCTTGTGTTGTTAACAGGGAACTTCCTCTGCAAAAAGGAGATATTGTTTACATTTACAAGCAGATTGACCAGAACTGGTTCGAAGGTGAACACCATGGCAGAGTTGGCATCTTCCCACGATCATACATAGAGGTAGCTGCTTTCCTTGCAGGTGTTCTCTTTGTCCACTCCCTTTCTGCCAGAGACCAGTTTATGGGCTTCGTGTATGAGACTTAGCTGATTCTGTTTGTTCATTCTAGCTCCTTCCACCAGCTGAGAAGGCTCAACCCAAAAAGCCATTACCATTGCAAGTATTGGAATATGGAGATGCTATTGCTAAGTTCAACTTCAATGGGGATACCCAAGTGGAAATGTCCTTCAGAAAGGTAGGATTTCTCTTGTGCTGGTGAGTTGAATCCAGACATGATGATGTTTTTTAGCACTAGTAACTTGCAATTTCCAAATGAAAGCTCCAGTAAGATGAACTCTGTATTCAGGAAGGATTCCTCTTCTATCACCCATGTTTTTAATCCCCAGTCATTATGTAGTGCATCGCAGTTATTGTTGCAGGTAGGCTAAATAAAGAAGTACCAATTGCTTCCTTAGGTCTAACTGAGAAGATACTTTGAGCACAGGTGCTGGAAACTTGGCTCTGCAAGGCAAATAAGATACTTGGTGACAGGTCTCTCCAGGTTGATTAGATTCAATGGAGGCGTACACAGTTATGTGATAATGGTGATTTAGAAAAGAAGAAAACTGGATTCAGCTTCCCCATACTACAAGCCAAATCACCGAGCAAGCCAAGTTCTGTGGTACTGAAGCGACTGGCTAGATCTGACTGCAGAGTGAGGGTAGGGGAACGGGTTGTGTAATGGCTGTTCAGAACAAAGTCAGCTATATTTAGATGAAGTAGCAGAATTGCTCCATCTCAACCAGCTTTCTGTTTTGATGCTCAGATTAGATCTTCTGTCTTCTCTTTAGATTATATATCTGATGGTGAGGCCTGCAGCGTATATTAAGGATCTGGAAGTCACTTTATTTGTCAGCAAAACAGGAGAGACCATAGAGAGACCTAGGTTAAACTGCAGACCTGTGTGTACTTTCTGTACAGCTCATACCCCTGAGAGTCTTGTGGTCAGCCTGAAACTGCTGGTTTCCATTTTTAACTGGCTTTAGCAAGTAGGGTCTTGAAAATGTGAGCATAACTGAGTCTGCAGAAAGACCAAGTCAGCACCAGAAGATCTGCAATTTTTTCCTTCTGTGAGCTGAACAACATAATTCCCACCCAGAGTTTAGGGTTAGGATAATTGGAAATAGGCTGAGAACCACCAATTATTTTAGGTCAGCTGCAGCAAGATTAGAAATGTAATCTGCTTTGGAATGATGAAACATGTTAAAATCAGAGCTACGTTGCTGTTCTTTCCCACAGGGTGAAAGGATCACGTTGATTCGACGAGTGGATGAGAACTGGTATGAAGGAAGAATCTCTGGCACCAGTCGCCAAGGCATCTTCCCTGTCACTTACGTGGAGGTGCTCAAACGGCCAGTGGTCAAGAATGCCATTGACTATCCTGACCCACCAGTGTCCCTCTCCCCCAGCCGCAGCATGACAGCTTCGCCACAGGTATTGGGACTAGATGCAGCCAGGTTCAGCACCTTATAAAACAAAGGGATATTGCTATTCTTGTGCAAGAAGCAATAGCTGAAAAAAAGCTTTATTTAAGACTAGAATTTTGTGCCATAAAAGCCATGTGCTCCCTGCAGTAAGCTGCAACTGCAGGAAAAGGTGATGTTTCATTTACCTGAAAGGTTAATGAACTGATCATTTGGGGATTTGGAGACTCAGCATTTTATCTCTGATGTGTAGCTTGAATCCAGGCCGGGTTGAAAGGGCTGCAGTTCACAGCCATGTGATTAAATTTCACTGCTGGAGATGGAATGAATTGGTGATCCAGCTTCTCCTGAGTATGTGTTTACACTTCACACACCTTTACTGTGGTGAGGGGACTTTTATGTTAGGACTATTAGAAAAGTGTCACAGACTGCTATAGTCTGTAAGAGTCATTTTGTTGGTCCCAGTCAGCTTGAATTAAGCTGTATACCTGCCCCTGTATGATCTAACTCATGACCAAGGTTTTTGGAGACAGGGTCAGGAGAACAGCCTGTATTATTTGAAACTGGTTCTAAATGAACTCAGGTTTTGAGAGCAGGTCAGTCTGGGATCTTCCATGAATATCAGATTCGCTATAAACCATACTGCAGTTCAAAGCAGAAATCAAAATGGCCCCAGGTAACTGTATGGGGATCCCAGAATGTTTGCCATGGCTAACTTATCAGGAAGATAGTGAGTCTCTAAATCCCTTTGTTTTGCTCCCATCCTGCAAATGCTCATGCCAGAAGAAGGTCTGCATACATGTCTGGGTCATGGCCATGAGGTTCTGGTGCATCTGCCTCTCAATCATGGGACCAAAATGGCCAAGACTGCAAGAAACATAAGTGGAGAATTGGGATTGGGAGGAAGGGATATATGGTACAGAAAGGATGGGAAAAAAAATGCCATGACTCATGCCTGTTGTCTGTCTGGATCTTTCCTAAAAGGAGTGTTTTTAGTCTTAATGACTGTGTAAAGAGGAAAAACTTGTTGCTTGTTTGGGATTCTCAGTCAAAGTGGACCTCAGATGAGCTTTTCTGTGAGCTTGGCAGCCTGTCCATAGCTGTGGCCTATCTTCCACAAGCTCCCTGCAAGCTTCTTCCTTTGATGGAAGGGATCATATCCACCTTTTTTTTTGGTTTCCTTTGCTATTCTTTTGATTCCTCCCCTAATAAGTCAGTACTCCCCCTAGTTTTTTGCCTAACTTGGCTAAGGACTGAGAAACAGTCTGACCAGTGCTAATGTAGCTGTTCTCACCAATGCTGCTGGTGGTAAAAGCTGAGGGCAGGACTCGGTAGTGTGTTCTGCCCTTATGAACACAGGACCTGTTTTAATGACCTGAAGAACAAATAGCCATAGCTGGCTTTTTTGATCCCTTTCTCCTGCGCAGCTTCCTCAGTGCATGTTTCCTGAGGAGCAGGCATTGCTCATGCTAGAATTGGGTAAAGTCAAAGTTCATTGCAGCAGTGAATTCTGGCTGGATCCACAGTGTGGGTTGCTGGGGCCCCAGCTATTGCTGCCAGGTCGGTCAAATGCTGCGTTCTGCCATCATGATGGGGGCTTCAACTGCTCCCCGAGGGACTTAGTGCTTATGGTATGAAGTCAGAGGTCTTCCACAAGGTGTTTTGTGTCTGGGATCCTGGCAAAGGCTGGAGAAGGGTATTAGCAGCACAGATACAGGCTGGACTCTGTGGTTGGAGTAGCTGTGGACAGCATGTTCTCCAACACGGCACACCATCCATAGAAAACTTATGCATGTGGTCACAGATCTGCTTCTCTCCACACTTGCTCTCTCTCCTTTTACTTTTGCTTGGTTTTGTATTTCTTTATTATTTTTTTGTTCACTTCTTTCTTTTTCTCTCCTGCTTTTGTCTCCTTCAAGTCTCCCAGCTCTGAGCTGCTCCATACTCCAACTCCTCCGCCTTTGCCTTTTGCGCGCCGCGCTTTGTCTCCAGAGGTGCAGGCGGTCACATCCGAGTGGATTGCTCTGACCGTGGGAGTGTCTCCCAGCACCACTCCTGCCATAACTCCTCCATTGCCTCCTCCGCCTGAAGCCTCCCTCTCTCACACTGACTATCTCTCGCCTTCTGCTGCAGCCAGCCCTTCCCCCACAGTCAGCCTCCACCATTCTCATCTCTCTGGCTCCTCGACTCCCAGGTCCATTAAATCCCCATTGCCCTCTTCCTCATCCAGACCTCAATCCTCTGCCCACAGTTTCTACCAGGCCACTCCACAAAGCGAAGAAAGGTTTGTTGACTCCCCTCCTCCCAGTGTGACCTACTCTAACTCCTCGCGCTGGGCAGTGGAGAGCCCTGAAAGCATCCTCGCAGAGCAGCGTGACACCACTGCCAGCCAAGCCTGGCTCCAAAAGACAGGAGAGGGCAGCAGCCACCCCGAGCAGAGTGCTCATGCTGTCCCCAAGATCTCTGTTGAGCGCTGCCTGAAACCATCCCAACTAGACATGCGTGCGAGCCCAGAAAGGAGACCTGTGGGTTCCTCTGAGGACAACCAGTTGTGTCAGGAGCTAATGGCTATTGTTCAGGGAGGTAAAACTGAGAAAAAAGACATGAGGAAAGGTGATCTGGGAAAGTTTCAAAGCGGGGAAAAGAAGGTACTTCTCCTGCATGTGTGTGTGCTGCTCTGAATCGCTGATTTTTATTTAACTGGTGGGTTGAGGTTTGTGCTGCTCTGCTGGCAAAGCAGAGCCAGTGGCTGCCACATGTCATTTTGATGATCCTGAGACATTCTTTCAGGGGTCACCAGTGGCATTCACTTGATAGCAGATCAAAAAGTTTTAGAAGAGGGCTCAAGAGCAGTGGATAACACAGGACTGACACAATCAGTCACATCTAATGAGGTAATTGTCCCAGATAGTGGATATTACCAGATGTGTCAGATGAAAGCGTCACACAGGCCCCACTGTGTAGAATACGGACAATTTCTTGCTAATCAGAGATTTTACAGTGTGCAGTGGATCATCTTTTGTTACAGAATTTGTGTTTCTGAAAGCCAAGGACCGAAAAGCATTTTAAACATCAGCCTGGCTCCTAGAGTCACAAAGGGTGTCCCCTGTTGATCCTGGAGCCTATGGTTTAGTGAACCTTAGTCTGGGATGTGCATGACTAAGGGAGTCTTGATTGTTATCTGTGTATTGAGAGGAAGTTATTACCTTTGCATTTCTAAAATTACATGAAAAGCTCTAGCCACAAATGAGAATTAGACCTAGTGATGCTTTCCCCCAAGAGTTTTTAGTTATATGTAGCTGTATGTTACAGTCAGAGGAAACACAGAGGGAACTCTCCTGTAGCTTCTACAACATATCTTCTACCGTCAGTCTTTTTATAGGATATATGCCTTACTTTGCAGCTCTCTGTTGCCTTGGAGTCCATTTTGGGGTACAGCCAGCCCAATTACATTACAGCACCCCAAAGAGTGGAAGTTTGGAGAATTTGAAATCATAGAATCATAAATACTGTCTTGGATGCACTGCAATAGCCTCCATGACATATCCCATCTAGCCAACATTAAATAATGAGAAAACAGGGTTTCCAAGATGACATGTTTCACACTGGGAAAACTTACGACAAATGATTTGATTTCTGCTTGAATCATAACCAGAAGTCTATTGGGAGCTGTGTAAAGACTGTACTGTTTACCGTCTAGATATATTTTTAGTACCATTTTTTAGACTTAACCTGCATGTTTAAAACAGTGAGGTGGTCAGCTCAGACAAACCAACTGGAAACTGCACTTGTCCTTGCATGGAGTTACTGTTGCTGTGTGTGCTTCAGATTTACTGGATTGTAGATGCTCTTATCACTAACAGTGATTGGGATAAGAGAGTGTGTGCCAAGCTGATCAATTTTTCTTTTCTTCAAAAGACGGCAGACTCAAAAGTATTCTCTTCATCTGCTCCTCTCTCTTCCTCTACCCTCTCTTCCTCTACTGTCACAACACAGCCACCTCCCAGACTTACACGCAGAGTCAATAAGCCACAGGTAATCAACTTTGCTGATTACTCTTCCATTACTTAGAGTTGTTTCCATGCTGTGCCATTGTTTTGTCATGTTCTTATTTAGCCATTCATTGATTACACAGGTGAGATAATTTTCCTCTAATTTAGAATTTTTATTAAAAAGAAATTAGTTCCAGGCTGTGCAGAAGGGCAGGTATGGTCAAAATCTTCAGCTGCTGCAAATCTACATTGATGAAGTCTAGGTTTCTGCTTGTTTGTACCAGCTGAGGATCTGTTTATCAGTTCCTCCGAAAGATTAACTCAGGGCTTACTTAGTTCTGACCTTGAGCTCCTACAGCTTGATTGCTTTATAGGGCAGTGTCAGTGGCCTTCTTAGTAGGAATGGTGTAGCACAAGAAAATTTGGTTCAGGTGTTGTTTAACCACCTGAGATAAGGATTCAGGGTTTGAGCATCTCAGAGCTGGGGATAAGGCATACACAACTTGGTAGCCACAGTGCCAGGGGCCTGCTCTGGTCTCCTCAGGTAGGATTCAGAGATTCTAAGCTCTATTGCTGAGAGCTACAAACATTTTTAAAGAGGGATGCAGTAGGGTCTGTGCAGCATAGCTCAGCCTCAGCACTGTGTCTGGGGTGCCCAGGATGTGGGAATGAGCAGTGCTTACATCTGCTGGTGCCTCATCAGCCCTTCAAGGCAGCTTCCACAAGATGGCGATATTTGAAACAGTACGTTCATACTTAGCGAAAACTGGACTGAGTTTGTAGTGATGGGTATTGGGGAAGAGGTCTTTGGCTTGATCAGTGAACCAGGCAAGTTGCTCATGCAGGATGAATGTGGGAAGTAGTTGCCAGTGTTACTTACTTTCTTGATTAGATTGAGAGAGAGACAGCTTAAACCCTGAAATTTTCCTATTATCTTTCCTCATTTTCTTCCACTTGTCAGCTTGCACAACTTTTTACTGAACAACCACCTCCTGCTTCCCTTTCAATTTCTGTGTCCAATAGTATATATATTCTGCTTAATGTTAAAAATCCATAGAAGTTTCCTGTGTTGGCCTTTATCCTGAGCTCTGACCTGCTTGGTCCTGCTGGTGCTTGCACTGGATACACATGATCCAAAAGAGCAAGAGCAAAGAGCCACATTTAGACAAAGATGTTTCTCTCCAGTGATGATTAGCACACCGTTCTATTTTGGGTGTCCCACCTGGTTGTAATAAGATCCTGTGGCCTTTCTTTGGAGTCAAAGTCAAGTCAATATTTATATTTTATATGCCTTGACAATTGGGGCATTGTCAGTGTCAAGTTAAAACTGTGTGACATTAGCAGTAGTCTTGACCTCCTTTCCAGCTCTGGGTCTACAGTTGTTTAGGGAGCAGGAGTGGTATTTATATGTGCAAATGACTTCTCATTATCTGTGTGACCCATACAGAGGCTGATGGTTTCAGCAGAACTTCAGGTAATACCCTGGAGGCTTTTCAAAAATCTGTACCTCTCAACTGATTTTAATCAAATGAGAAAAGCACTTAGCAGACATGGAAATGAGACATTATGTTTGGCTTTTCCTTCCATTAGTGTCCCTCCCTGGTGTTTGAGGTACTTTATAATTTTGAATTTTAGTTTTCTTTCTCATTATAGAGAACCTCTCCAGATAGGAAATTCTGACCCAAGGTTATTTGCAGGTTTAAGACCCCTTTGGTATGGGACTGGTGTAAGGACTGTGTTCTTGCCTGTTCCATTAAGTAAAAATATGAATTGCGTTGTCTCTTTAAACTGTTCTGAAGTTCCCTTTTGTTTGCTTTCACAGTCCAAACTAAAAAGAAAAAAGAATGACCTCACAGGATGTGAAGATATTTCAAGTATAACTTACAGACAATTTGTTTCAATATTTTAGTAAAATACATTATTAAGGGGTAACATAATCTATCAAATTTAATTTATTTCAGGGAACCTGCAGGAATTTTCCAGTCTAATTCCTGTTCTACTCTGAGATCCAATTATCACAATGTGACAGTCAGCAGTGGTGCCAGCAAGTGTGTGAGCAGTGCAGTGGCTTTGGCCCTGGGTTGGACTGCAGCTGTGGGGTGGGGAAGGCAGGATTGGCTGCACAAGGGAACCTGTATCAGCAACGTGAGGGATGTTGGTGGGGACCCATCTGCTCCTTTGCACTTGCACAAAACTGCTCTGGCAGAGTGGTAATTTCACCTGCTTTTGGCTGGTAGAGAGGAGAGCATATGAGGTGGATGTTCAGACCCCATGTTCTCCAGCACAGACCAACTACCCTTAGCATGTTCCTTGCTTTGCACCATGTTCAAGGTAAACTTTCACTCCTCCAGTGGTTTTCTGTTGCTCCACAGATTCAACATAGCAATGTTTCTGCCGAGTGCTTGCTGTCCAAGGCAGAGCTGCCCAGCCTGCAGCAGGCATTGGTACCTGCTTCTCAAGGGAAATGCATTTTTCTGCTGTAGACGCAGCCTTCAGCTTCTGATCCAGGGTCCAGGGAGTCTTTCCACTGTCCATGGCAGCCTTCAGGTCAGGCTGCTCCACTCTGCAGCCTTTTCAGTGTCCTTTGTGAGAGCTCTTCAGCCAGATTTCCATTCGCTTTCACCAGAGCTGGGCTTGGAGTGTGCAGGGTTTTTCCTTTTGTTTCGCCTGGGCTGGGGAGGCCTCCTTGCTCTTGGTTCTTCATTCACGTGTGAGAGCATCACTGCTGATGAGTGTCCTCCTCTGAGGGAACACCAATTTGTCTGTCTTGTGTGTCTATTAGTCTGTTCTGTTTAGCTTTGTCTCTGCTCATGTAGCTCTTTAACTCCCACCTGAAACAGATGGACGACACATAAACAAGAGCTGCAATGGATAGACGCACTGATGACGCTGAACTTCACTAGGAGCAGGAAGAGCACTGTTGAGCAGTCCCAGCATCTTTCTTCCTAACATTTAAAACCTGCCTTAGGGCTTTTATAGGCTCTTAATGTAGAACATTTTTCTGGTGATTTTACAAACTTTTGGCGCTCTTTAGATCCATCCCCAAACTCCATATGAGGTAGAAACACTGGGCAGCTGTGCTTTAGGACTGACTGTACTGCATATTTGTATACACAGTCTGGAGACATGGAGACATAGAGACTTAACACTTGCTTAAGTTTATTCACTTAGTCTTAAGAAAGCACGTAGTGTGGCTGAGCGGGTAGAAGTTGAGATGCTCTCGTGGGTTGTGAATACTTGGTCACTTTTAGGGCCTTCAGCTTACCTTCAGCAGTAACAGGGCTGGCTCAGTGTTTTGGGGGAAGTCTTTTATACTTTGGAGCTGTGCTGAACACTTCGGGATTCCTCAGCCACCTCTAGCACAAGGGAACAACCACTGTGGGTAGTACATGGACTGTCTAAACCCATGTTTGAAGAGCATTTGGACCTATAACACTTTTTTCTTCCCTTTAATCTCTTCTTTCCCTGAAAGAATAATGTAGGGTTTGGTTGGTTGAATTTAAAAAAAATTTTAGAAAGCTACATAGATCATGCTATCAGGGTCACTTGTTTACATCAGTGGGGTGGTACATTTACAGCTTAAAATTATGGGATCTGATCTGGTCGGTTTTTCATTCTGTTTAGCTAATACTGCATAGTTGCTGACTGTGGGGTGTTTCACCACCTCACTGCAGGGCTCTGCTGTAGCCCTGGGAGTTAGTGCTTTGGTAGGAGCTGCCAGGATCTCTGGAGCAGAGGCCAGAGGGGATCCACTTAGTCATGTGTCTTGTCAGGAACTGGAAGCTATAGGAGGGCAGGGGACTGCTTGGCCTTTGCCCCTGCCTGGCTGCCTCATGGAAGTCCCTATGGGGATCCTGCCAGGAAAGGGAGTATGACCAGGGTTCTGCTGCTGTATGTCCTGGTAATACACATACAAGCCTGCACTGTGGAACATTCAGAGGCAGTGTCAATTTTTTAGTTTTCAAAGAACTAATTTAATTCATAGTTATGAGTGCTTTTAGGAGGAAAAACTGCTCAGGGAGGTCACAAGTAATCAATGGGAGATGGACCATGTGGTCTTAGGAGCTCATGGAGCAATTTCAGCAGTCAATTTATTGGTATGGAACAGAAAAACACTTTATTGAATTAAAAAAAAACCCAAAAACATTCTTACAGCTGCCTCAGCCTGGAAATTGGTTTTTCCAGCTACCTAACCACCTGAATTAGCTCTGGTCTCATCAGATTTGATGCAATATATCCAGTTGGTCTGCACAATATTAACTTTGTTATTTTTAAATTTGCCTTTCAGGACTGATGATAGACAGGCAGGAGGGACTTCCAGAAATCCTGTGAGGATTTCAGGCTCCACAGTAAATGCTTTGAATGCAAATTCCACTGCAATTAGTACATTGAACTTACATTTAAATTTCTTTCTGTAGAAATATACATGGTAACAGAGCATTGTTTCATAGGGCAGTGATCCCTGATTCCAGCACCAGACAGTAGAGCCAACTACAAAGGAGTTGCTGTGGGGCTGGGTTGGCCTAGAGTGGGTCACAGTCCTCGAGAAAAGAGATGGTTTGCTTTAATACAGGTGATGGGCACAGCTCCAGAGGTCCAAGATATGGTTCAGTGGAGCTTTGAGCTGAATGAGCTCATCACTCTGCACTTCTCCAAAGTCTTTGAGCACGCTTGTGCTGAAGGTGCCACAGACCTCTCTACTCGCTGCTTCTGCTCTGTCTCAGTGTGCCATGAGAAAGCAAGCTTTTTTACTGGAGGGCACTGGTGAGGTGAATAAAGAGGAGGACAGAAAGCTTAAACTTGAGGCCTTTGAAATTTAGTTTGAAAATTGTGTTGAGTGATCACAAGCATGGCCATGCTCTGTATCTCATCCAGTCCACTTTGCCAAGCAGCTCTGCAGGCAGTACACTAGCTCAGACACTCCATTTGCTCACAGCATGCACCTTGCTTTCAGTAGGTGTTTGAATATGTCAAAATATGCAAAACTAGTACGTGGATACCTGTGTGGCTTTTTCAGTGATCTTCCCCTTCCCCATAAAACCTCCAGCCTCAAACACCGATTTCCCTTTATGTGTCCTGGGACACAGTCCCTGTGAAGAGTTGTGACTGGGGAGTGAGGCAGGGTGGAATCCAGCAGCTTCACTAGTGATGGTGTTTGGAGCTAGGTTTTTCAGTCAGGGCCTCCTCTGACCTGAAGCTCTGCCTTGTTGTGGGAATTAATAGAACATTTCAGATCCTTGCTTGATACAGGGCAGAGTGATTTTGTTTGGGCTACACAGCACTGTGCCTTCGGATGACCTGAGCTGTTGGAATTTTTTAAAAAAAGAAAGCAAGTTGCTTTTCTCTTGTGTGTCAAAGTCATTGAGGATTTTTCCAAAAACAGCAGCAGATGCCTTCCAGCATGCTTTTGGCCTTTCAATTTTGATGCTCTCAAGCATGTGTTCCTGTCCGTGTTCCTTTTCCCCTACAGGAATGCAGTATGATACTATTGTACCATTTCTGGCTGTTAGCAGTGTCCATAACTTTCCACTCTGATTCCCTGCCCTAAGCTTCTGTTTTGCTGTTGCCTTTCCCTTGCAGCATTCTGTGTGCTGCAGTGCTGTTGTGTTGCTGTAGCCTCAATGTCTCTTGTGTAAATGAAGGATCTTGCTGTCCAAAAAGTATGGTGTTGGGGCGGGGAGGGGAAGAGTTGTTAATTTTCTTTTGTTGTCTGCACTCCATTTGCATCTTTTTAATTCTGACCAATATAACATCTGCTAAAATGTCTTATCATTTGCTTGGTGATCACACAGCCTTCCCACCATTCATTGAGAGCTGGACCAGATCTCACAGAGTCTGAAAAGAGCTATGTGGTAAGGCCCCTGTTTAACTCAGATGTGTAGTCCTAGACACTCTTCACCTAGACAGTAACACCTCAGTACAAATAAAATGCCAGCACTACTTTTAGTTGCAAAGTAGGTACATATTTATCTCTTTGCATATATTGTTTGTTTGCAACAGAAGAAAGGGAATTTAACAATTAGAAAAACTGTCACAGCCAATGAGAAGTTGGGCTAATTGGGCTGCCAGGCCCTGGGTATAAGTTAAATGAAGCCAAATGCATGAACGGAGCAGCCCAACCTCACCTTGCATTCTTGAACTGACTTCATAGCATTTGGAATGGTGCCACTGCATAACTAATTGCAACCTCTTATGCTGCTGCTTTTAAAAATATGTGTAAATGTATTTGTTACAAATCTTCAAACTAAATGCCAAATTCTTCTGTATCTTGCCTGTTTTTCCATGCTTACACCTGGATCCCTTCTGCACTCCACTACTTGGATATTTACCTGGATCTACAACTCTTTTTTTGTTTTTGTTTTTTTACTGGACTTACATGCTGCAACTGGAATGTTCCATCTCTTCTTATCTATTTTCCCCTCCCTTCCCCCTGTTGACTGTCCTTTGGGTGTTCTTGGATGTCAATGCTGCCTACCACACAGGAAGCTGTTTGCAATGAAATCATAAACATTGCAGAAAAGTCTGTTCATTACTGCAGTACTATTTCTCAGCCTCTTGACTCTCGCCACAAGGTGACCTCTAATGACCATAAATCATCTCTCATCATTTCTCAGCAACCTCAAGCACAGCAGCAAGGAGCCAGCCCTGAGCGAAGTCAAACACCACGAGACATGTAAGTCCTTTTGGTTCCCATCTGTTCCACGAGCCTTATTTCTGACTGGTGGTGAAGATAGGGAGGTATGAGACCTCTCAGTGTTTCAGAAGGTAAATTAGAATTATGTGAAAATGTCAGCTTTGCTTTAAAGAACAAAAGTAGCCACATATCATCATACTGAGTTTCAGACTGTGCCCTTTCTGTCTATATAGCACCTGAAACAATGACCTCATGATCCAGGACTGGGTCTCCATTACAGAGACTGTCTCAGTGTCTTTGTATCTTGAAGCTGGCAACAAGTTAATATCCGCTGGCTATACCTGATCATATGACGTGGATCAATGTCTTCAACTCTGTTCTTAGCTTCTCACAGTACAGTGAGAGCCCAAACACCAATGCCACTCAGTGCGTTGCTGGCCAATTCCACAGGTGAATTGAGAGATCAAGGCTGAGATTTTCAGAGCTGTGCAGTGGAGCTGCCGCTAAGCTTGGTGAGGCCTTACACTGATAGTTTTGAGAACAGCAGCCTGAACTGTGTGCTGGGGACTGATGCTCGCAGCAGTTGGCTTGTGAAAGGAGCCTTTGCTTTCTCTTTATGCAGAATGGGAAGTCTCACATCAGGTCTATTTTCACACTCCATAGGCAGGGAGCCCAAGCCTCCCCAAATTTGCCCAAAGATTGTTTCCACTCCATAAGGATCCTTTCTAATGAACACAGGGTGCCTGTGGTACAAGTGACATCTCAGGGCAGGATTCAGCCTTGGGTTTTGCTTCCACCGCACCTCCTCAGCCATGATTTATCCAGCAACCTTAGTGCAGTAGAGTAGGCAATATCTTTTTCTAAAGTCCTTTGCTCTGCCGTTTGGTCAGTTATGGCTCTGCCTGTGTGCCTGGGCGAGGGAACAGCTGTCTCATTTAGCCCAGGTACGAGTGTATCCAGGTTTTGGCTTGCACTCAGTAGGGTGTCTGCAATTGTACACTCTCTAGGTGCTACGTTAGGAAGACTCTGGTTGTGTGTCTGTGCAGACAACTACAGGCAGAAAGGGAGCAGAAGCTCTCCATATATCCCACACAGTGTAGGCATGACTTTTTTTACTACCGTGAGCTTTTGACAATAGCAAGTTCAATGCAGTTGGCTTCCACCTCTCAAAAGGAAAACACGGGTCCAGATTGCACTGGACAATATGGAATAGGAAGTAGGGAAAGGGAAACATCTCCTCCTGAAGGGATGTCAAAGAAATCCAATGGCTAACATGTAGTATCTTTCTGGTTTTTAGAGTTAGCTACCAAGCCCTCTACAGCTACACTCCTCAGAATGATGATGAGCTGGAACTGAGGGACGGTGACATTGTCGATGTCATGGAGAAATGTGATGATGGCTGGTTTGTGGGTGAGTGTGACGCTTGCCTGTCAGCAGAGGTTTTTGGGATGAGCAGTTTTGCAGAATCTCTGGAAGTTGCCTTCATTTGTGGGGTCAAAATGGTGAAAAAAACTGACTCAAAGTTTTCCAAAATTTCCCATCTTTTCCCACCAAGAACATTAAAATTAGGCTGCAGGGTGGTGGAGCTTTGTTTTTCCTTGCTAGCTATCTAGTACTTCCTTTTTTATCTTCTTAGTATCTCCATTCCTCTCTTTGTCCTGATTCTTCTTGCTCACATAGGTGGCAGAACAACAGAGGGAACCAAGAAAAACTGGATTTCTGTAGCATTTCCAAAGCTGAGGGAGCCATGAATAGTTAGAGAAAGTGGAAAGTAGGGGGGGAAGGCAACACATGGATAGGAGTTGCAGTCCCTGAAAATCCAGCCTCAAGTGCATGTTTAGCAAAATCCTTTACCTTCAAGGAGTGCAAGTCTGGACAGCGTTCTCCATCTCAACATTTCAAATTTAGGCTTGCTATCTCTTCTTAAGGGAGATTAGCTCATTTACACTGAGAGGAGTTTGACTTCCAACCTGTAGGCTCAGGAGTTTTCGCCACCACCTTATTAATTGTTAAAGGGGAACACCAAAGATGGTTAGTAGCAGAACTAGTTGTGATCTGGTCTGTACCAAAAGGCTCTTTGATTAGGGCTCCTATTTAGTATTAGGAATCAATGCCTGCAGGTATTTTTAAACCCTGGAGCCTTCCTTGCCTGTCTCCATCTTACTCTGTCTTCCTTGTGTTTCATTTTGCAATAGGTACATCCAGGAGAACAAGGCAATTCGGCACCTTCCCAGGCAACTACGTGAAGCTTCTGTACCTGTAAAATAACAGTGATCCCACCATGACAATGATGGGATTCCTTTCCAGATGGTGTTTTTCAACAGTGAAGAAACAGACAATTTATGAATGTAATAGACAAGAGATGAGAAGTGTTAGGAGGATGTGGTTATGTGGTACACTATTGAGTTGAATGTGTAGCCCTGCTTCCATGGAGTCAGGGTGGGATTTGTTTGCTGAAGAAGAGACAGTTTCTAGTTTACAGTGCTGCCTTTGTGTATTCCTCTCCCTTCCCCAGCAAGAGTTTTGATGATTAATTTGTACGGAGTACTTACCTCTGAGAAGGCTTCAGGGAAGCACGTGGTATAGGTTTTGTTTGTGTGTTGAGATAGAATAGTGCTTTGGGGCAGTACTCAGCCCTGCAGCTGCTCATGTTCGTTGGCACAGTTCAGGAGGCCAGGCTTGCTGCCCGGTTTCTGCCTTGCTGAAGACTCACTTTGCTCTGCCTTCCAGTTCCACAGAAAACTCCTCCTTCATGTCATGCATCTTAAGACCCAGCAGAGGCAGAGGACAGCTGATAGAATTAAACTGCAGAGCTCTGTGTGGAAAAGGAGTTTGGGACTGGTGGTTTAATCCAGAGAGGTCAGCCAAAGCATAATGCAAGTGCGCAAAAATCCCAAACCCTTTAATAACGTATTACTGATCTCTGCAGGGTTTCTTCTTTTGTGCAGGGTGTGTGTGTGTGAGTGTATTGTGTGCATCAAAATGAACTGAGTCCTGTTTTTTTAAAGAGAAATCAGCCTAGCTTTGACATTTATCTGCACAAAGAATAGAACCAATAAACAGAACATCTGTGAGGGCAAAGTCCTACGGCTGTTCACTTTCTCTGCTCCTCCTGCCCTGTTGCTGACCCTAAAGGATCACACACCTTTTGCAGTGTATGCTTTGGGATGAAGACTTTACTTCTTTCCCAGCATTAAATCTTAGAGGCTCTGATAAATCTGAGCAGTGTATCACTGAGGGTGCCTTTTTCTTTTCATTTTGGTTACAGTGTTGATGGTAGGTCTCAAATAAATACATGCATTTTGGCTGCCTCTTAGTCATACAAAAAAGTCTAATCAATTTGGAAAGCTGTTCCCAGCAGTTACTACCAGTTACATAGTTTTGTATTTCCTTGAGGGGAAAAAAAAAACCCCGTGGCTTGGCTGTATGTTTGCCTGAAAATCCACTATGAATACTCTTTTGATAGACTTTTTGTTATTAAGAAAAAGCATAAACAAAACCGGTTCTATCAGACTCTGCTTCCTACAATTACCGTACAAATAGCAAAGGGTTAGATTGCTATTTTGTCATAAGCCGTATTTAATAATATAAAATGCCTATTTTTATGCTGATGCTTTTATACAGATTTATTAAGAGTAAACTACAACTAACTGTTAGCACGACTTGCAATGTTTTGATAAACTAGCCATGCTCCTGGGTTTGAAATCAAGTAGGCTTGTCTTCCGTCTCGGTCAGCGGAAGAGAAGACTCTGTGTCTCAGAAGTTTGACTGTAAATATGTATATTTAACTTTGTACAGACAATGTACTTACCTTGTATAGAGAAATAATTTAAACACATTGAGTGAAGGGAGGGGAAAAAAAGGCAGTTGTGAAAGGTTGGGATTTTTTTCCACTTTTATTTAAGTGATGGAATTCCATGTATGTTCACGTAAAGAGTTTTAGCACAAAATATTCATTATGAAAAGGTTTCTGATATGACACAAAGCACCGTTTATTTTCTGAGGAGATATCTTGAATCCTGCATCTTATTTATGGGTTTGTTGTTCTGCTTTGGGTTTGCCCTCCAGTTATTTGCAACAATGTTTAGGCCTGTTGCTAAGATTGGATAACACCAAATAAATCTATCCAGTAAAGTAACATGTTGATATTGATTGTATATAACATACTCATTTAAAGGTTAATTTTCTGTTCTTGCTCTTGCCAATTTAAGTTAAACACAAACACACACACACACACACCACACGTATCCACACAAAACGCAACTTATTTTGTGTTGATTTTTTGTTTCTTATTGCAGTGGATTACTATTTGACAATTAATAAATGGAATTATTGAATTACTATTGTGTTCCTTGTACAAATTATTAAATAAAATCTACTCTGGCTGTTCCTGTAGCAATGCACTTTTGTACTAGTGCCCTGCTGCGGCTGTCTTTGTATCCATACTGACCTGTGGGTGTCTGCCATGGGCTTCCCCACTGTCCTGCACCTGAGGATCCTGCTTGTGATTTGGCCTGAGCTCACTGGTTTTCCTTCCTGAGCTGTAGGCTGGCTGTGACTTTTGCTTAAAGAAAGCAAGGTGCAGAAGCAAAGGAAAAGCTGATTTACACACAGATCTCACCATAACATGGTGTCAGGGTACAGTTGCTGTGGCATGCACGCAGACCTGGGAGGTCAGGAGTACACCCCAGTCCACTGGTTTACAAAGGGTCTTTGTGACCTCAGATGAGAAGACCACCCAGGTTCAGTCAGACAAGAAACTCCAAATGCCAGCCTGTGTAGGAAGGGATGTCAGTTGATGTTGGGCTTACATGTGCATTTTTAACCCTGACTTGGGTCAAAAGCTTTAAGACACTGCCTTCTGGTAGCTGCACCCTGACAGGGCAGGTATGGCTACAGCATTAACTCATGGGGTTTGTGCAAGGTCTGTGGTGATCATGTCATGTCTCCCAGCCCTGCAGCAATACACCTAGCTGGGACTTTCTGGGTGTGCCTTGTGGAGCAGAACAGTCTCTGAAGGAGTAGAGTGACGGAAGTGCTGAGCTGCCTGGGTGGGCTCACTGGGGCCCAGTAACATACAAGTACCCAAAAAATGCATCCTGCACCTCCACATGGTTGCTCCTGCATGGTGCCTGTGCAGAACTGTGCTCACCCTGAAGACTGGTATTTCACAAGGAGTTTTAACTTCTTAGAGACCTCCATCTCAGACTAAGCCAAAACTGGGCAACAGATTCAAACTCTGTGCTGATGTGACCGGATGGCCAGGCAGATAGATAAATGTCATGGCTGCGCTCAATGATTTTAGGAAGTCAAACTATAAACAAGCCAATCCTAAAACCAAACTACCAGGACAGCAAAAGCCTCAAGCTATTTTACATGTTTTTAGAAAGCACACAGACACAAGCCCTTTTTTGTTTCACAGGTCACTTTATATAAAAGCCAAAGGGCAGCCTGACCATGGCTTTGTTGCAATGACAAGCACTGCTTGCGTTTGTTTTACAGCAGCCTGGACAGGGAGGGGAGAAACTCATCTGTACCTGCTGAACATTGGTATTTACTGATGTCACTCTCTAACCTAATCTAAGGTAAGGAAGCTAGAGGTGCTAATGACTGCAGAAGCTGGGCAAACAGAGAGGAGAAGATGACCCAGCAGTGTGCAACAGCCGTCTGGAAATCCCGCACACCCTGGGGCAAAGGAGCTCTCGGTGTCACTTTCTTCACTGCCACAAGATGTGTGATGATGTAGTGGAAGAACTACTTCTCTCTGCTAGAGATTAATAGTCTGGACGCATGGACCCTGGAAAGAAATAGCCTGTGAAAAGACAAACTAATGCAGGAAAAAGGGTGCAGCCACGAAAGGGAATTGCAGAAGCAAGGGTGTGCCTTGTGATGGGATCATTTGTGGCTGTGTCTTGTAGGACCAGTACGTGGGTGACCTGCATCATCTTTATTTGCTGCCTGCGCCATGCTCCCCAGCTGTGGCTGAATCCCAGTTTCAGCTGCAGCTCGCTGCTGTTCCGCTTATGGGTGAGCTGTATTCATTAACTAAATAAGCAGCAATGCACTCCACTTGTAAATACCAGTGCCGTTGCTGTGATCAACCTCTCCTATTTGTCCACCATCAGATTACTGAAGGCTTACCATGCAACTGGAACAACTATTTTTCCTGAATCACAGCTAAGAAGACTGGCTGAAAAACCTGTATAGAAGAATTCCTTTTGTTGGTGGTACCGTCCTTAAGGCGCTAGAGATAAACAAAACGCTAACTAAATCAGTGAACCTGGGATAAATTAGCAGAAAGGTAATACCCTTCCCAGGCTCCGCCCTCACTCATCAGATCCTGGCGAGGAAACTGCAGGCAAGGCCGCTTACTTCCATCGCCCCCATTAGGTTTCAGAGTTAATATTGCTCTAGGCTGGAGAGTATTTGCCTGGGAGATGCCGCACCGGGGCACTCCTGCGTGAGGGGTGAGGGGGCGCCGCAATTCCCGACTCCGCCAGCCACCCTCCCTCGGGAGGGCCTGACCCGAAAGCGCGCTGCAGCGGCTTCCTACCCGGGAAGGCGGCGGGGAGCGGGCGCTGCTGCCCCCGGGGCGGGCCGGGAGCCGGGGCGGGGCCGGG